>CAEGAG010304577.1:0-30194 GCA_903067065.1 Brachyrhaphis terrabensis | reverse complement strand
TGTTGATGTAGCGCTTTAGCATTAGCTTCTGCTAAACTCCTTGTTGATGTAGCGCTTTAGCATTAGCTTCTGCTAAACTCCTTGTTGATGTAGCGCTTTAGCATTAGCTTCTGCGAAACTCTTTGTTGATGTAGCGCTTTAGCATTAGCTTCTGCTAAACTCCTTGTTGATGTAGCGCTTTAGCATTAGCTTCTGCGAAACTCTTTGTTGATGTAGCGCTTTAGCATTAGCTTCTGCTAAACTCCTTGTTGATGTAGCGCTTTAGCATTAGCTTCTGCTAAACTCCCTGTTGATGTAGTGCTTTACTGTTAGCAGATTTAATATTTCTGATTAGTGCTTTACAGTTAGCATAACTTTTTAGTGAGCGGCGCTCGCTACTACGCCTTTGATCCTTAAAAATATAATAAGAGTGAAAACTAAACTATTCTCCAACAGAAATGACTGAACTATATCTATTTCTACAACAAAAAAAAAACAACAACATACACATTTCTTCTTATTAAATGTTATATTAAAATCTGAGGAAGAACCTGATGTGAGTGTTTAGCTCATGAGTGGACTTCCTGTCTGCACCCTGATCCCACCAGGTGAGTCTGTGTCTCACCTGGATCCCGGTGTGAGCGCAGGCCAGCTTGGTGAACTCGATACAGCGCCCGTCGTTTACGTCCCACAGACACATCTCCCTGGAGACACAGAAACATCAGAAACATGAGGTCCAGCTGGAGTTTCAGGACAGAACATGAGGTCCAGCTGGAGTTTCAGGACAGAACATGAGGTCCAGCTGGAGTTTCAGGACAGAACATGAGGTCCAGAAGAGGTGTCAGGACAAACAGACTACATTGAGCATGCGGTGGAAACGGACCCGCTCTCTGAGGCGCTGACGATGTACTGCTTGTCGCTGCTGGCACTGGCTTTAGACAGGCAGGTGATGGAGGCCGTGTGGCCGAACAGCATCGCTCTGGGACAGATCTGGAGGCAGAAACCGACCAATCAGAGGAAAGAACAGAAAACACGCTTCTGTTAGAGACAGAAAAGGAACTAAAGTCACTTAAATCATGGTGTGATGTTAGGAAAATGTCTCTGTATATAACTAAAATGAAATCTATAGCAGTTGTAAACAAAAAAAAACATATTTAAACTATGTCAAAGTTCAACACTTTGACATAGTGTTGAACTTGATGCTAAGGACCAACGGGTCGATAACAGGCTGACATGGATGCAGCATATTAACGATATAAAGGTTAAAATTTCTGAAACAATTTGTATTTTATGTAAAACTACAGACTGAATAAATATATATTTGTATAAAAGGTAAAAAAAAATTCTCTTTTTTTCCTGTTTTACACTTTTAAATATTAAGGATAATAGGTTGATGATGGATCACTTGTGTTTTGTGACTGAAATAAAAATGCAAAAAATGATTTAAAAAACCAGAAAAAGCACAATAGCAAAAAATATTAGAAAATGCTTTAAAAAAATAAGATTTTAATATTAAAGAACACAAAAAAGAGAAATGACATTTTTTAAAGAAAAAAATGGCAAAAAATTAAAAAAAAATGTTATCAAAAAAGAAAAAATTTTAATGTTAAAGTACAAAAAAGGAAAAAAAAATAATAATCAAACACAAAAAGGTCAACAACTAATTTAAAAAAGAGAAAAAGGACAAGAAATAAAATAACCAAAGGAAAAAAAAATTTAATATTAAATCACAAAAAAAGAGAGAAAAACAAACAAAAGGTTTCAACAAGAGAAAATATGTTTAAAGAAAGATCTAAAAAATGTAAATAAATGAAATTAAAATAGAATAAAGCTCAGTGCAACAGGAAGCCGCCCCCAACCTGCAGCTCGGGCGTCATGTCCCACAGGCAGATCTGACCGTCATGGCAACCAGTGATGATGGTGTTGAAGTCGTCCATCACCAGTAAGCTGCTGATGCAGTGGGTCGGCGCCGTGCGGCCCCACAGCACGATGGGCAGGACCAGGTTGTTCCCCGACATGATGCTGACAAACAAACATGGAGGAGAGGCCAGTTCATCACCAACCTGCTGCTACCGGAACCGGACCGACCCGAACACAGACAGAACCGCTCCATCTCCACACATTCATTCATCATTTAGGTTGAACTGATGCTGGTTGGACAATCATTACCTCTGGTTCTGGATGCTCTTTGACAGTTTTTATGACATGTAACCATAGCAACAACTACCTGAACGTAGCAGACTAGCTTCTGAAAAGCTAAAATAAAACCTGAACTATGACCCCAAATCCCAGAGGAGTTGAAAAGGAGGCGACTCCCCTACTCCAACATCCTTTAACCAAACGACCAGACAGATTTAAAGAGGAGGAGCAAAAACAAAAGAGGTGGATCAACAACTGATGACGTTAACCAACAGATGAGACTGTATACAACAACAGCCTTCAGTCAGATTTGTTGGAGACTGACTGCTACTGGAGAGCCGTTCTCACAGATTTTCTGAATACACTTTGATCTTATGAGTTAAGACAACATTTCATTTCATTTTAGGATAAATAAACTATTTTTGAAGAGATTTGTATTGAAATCTTGCAGCTCTGCAGCGTCAGACTCATTTAAAATGTGTCCAAAACATGAAATTATGCAGAAATACAACTCTAAAAACAGTGATCAATATAAACCTACACAATGTAGGGCTTCACTGCTTCAGTAAGAAGTTAAAGAGGTTTTTAATCTGCAGCCATGAAGGAACAGCAGCATCAGATGAACGAACCAGCTGGTTGTTTACAGCCAAATATAGATCAATAATCTAACATTTCAATTTAAAACCAAACATTTTACAGCCTGAAATTAAACAACAGACATATCAGAAATATATCACATAATTAACCCAGCAGGTAACTGTCCCTAATCATCGGACGTTAGAGGACAGAGTTAGCTCTCTCACTTCCGCTTCAGCGACGCTACCAGCTAAAGGCTAACGGCTAGCAAAACATTCCGATAAAAAGCGGCTGAGACGCACCAGACACCGACGTCCTACTGGGGCAGGTCCGGCAGACCGACGGCTTTCACGAACACGGTTCCTCCTGCAGCCAATTCAGACAAATAAAGACGCCGTTATTCTGCGCCGCTTCTGTCCTACCGACACACAGACAGTACGGGTCAGCTGATTAGCTACATCCGGTCACTCACCAAAATAAAATAAAATAAAATAAAATTAATATCTTATATAATTTACCCTTTGTATCAGAAAGTTAATTTACCAAAACATGAGCAACTAATTGTCAACCAACCAATAATATAAATACACGTTTAAGCAAAATACAGACACTAAAAAATTAGTAGAGACTCAAATGGAAGAACAAAAATTAGCAAAACTTAATTTTGCATAATAAGAATATTACTCTGACTTTGTACTGTGTGAAAAATAAACCTTCTCTAATTAAAAGACATAATTGTCACACACACAAAAATCCTTAAATATCAAATTGCAAAAAATAATACCGTAAGAAACTTAAGTCGTGATTTTGAAATATTGAGTCACAATTAAAGTGCCAAATCTCAAAATTATGACTGAAATGGGATCAACCAGCTTCAGTGACAGAGTTGTGAGTTGCAGAACCAGAACATTTTGGAGGAACATTTTGGATATAAGCTTTGGTGAAAGTATGCTGGTAAGGTCAGGTACTGAGTACCTCTAAAAGATTTAGCGGGTGTTCGCAGTACCTGCTGTAAAGAATCAATGGGTTCACTGTGCAGCTGTGAGTTAACCCACTGATCAACCGTGAATGATTAGTTTTTCAAGAACAATCTAAAACACGATCTAATCAGTTAATAAATAGCTTATTTCCTATTTCACATTGTTTCTGAACTGTTCGTGCTTTGTTAGAGCAGGGGTGCAATAGTATATATTAACTAACTACTTTCACCCCTGGACATAAGTATTTATTATTATTATTAGTAGTAGTAGTAGTAGTAGGAGTAGTAGTAGTAGTAGTATATAATGTTCTTCCATGTTTTCTTTAGTATGATACATCTCTACATGCTTTCGTCAAATGTTAATTAATGCCATTAGTTTCTGATTTAGTTTTTTTCCTTTGTTTGTTTGACATAAATGGGATTTTTGCTGTTTTGTTTTTGTTTTAGTTTGGTAGTTTCCTCCAATAAACCGGAAGTGGTTGCTGTTGTTTTCTTCTATTGACTTCCGCTCAGCCTACAGGAGCGGCAACACGTGTTTAGCGACTCACAGTGAAAGTTTCTGATTATTTAGCTTAATTTATGTCTCTTTTTGCCTCCATATAGATTTTTTCACATTCTAAACTATAAAACTCAGCTGGTAAATGAATGTCCGGCTGTTTTTAGGCGGATAAACCGATGTCTCATCGCAGCCAGCTTCTCTCTGGACAGTTCAACATGTCTGGACTTGTTCCGACACTCAGGCTCATGGACAGGAACGCAGATAATTCAGGACGGCGATAATGGACTATCACTTTCCTCAGCAACTTTTCCCCTCGTTTTTCAGCTCCGACCCGCCGAACCGGGTCCAGAGACTCGGTGCCGGAGGATGGGGCTGCTACCACGGAGTCTTAGCGCAGGTGAGGCGGTTTCTGAGCTCACCTGTCGAACTTTGGGTCACAAAATCCAGCTGAATAATGTTCAATATGTAAACAAATCCGAGTTCAATACGATGCTGCGTTCACTGACCTCTGGAAAGCGCAAGTAGAGGATTTAAAGGCTCGAAGTTTAGATTTAAAACTGCTGAATAAACACTGAATCAAATGAGTCCGTAGATTTTCATAAAACCTCTTAATCTTTTTATACAATATTAGAAATACATTACAAATACAAATAAATGAAATTTGTTTGCTTGTTTCTAAATATTTTATTATTTGTTTACTATAAATTCTTTACAGGATCTGAACTGAGTCAAGCTGGTTTTGGTTACAACCTCTTCACACACACATTGGACAGACACTCTGTATAACCCAGTTAATGATTAATCGATTAGCTAACAATTATGTCAATAACCAAGTAGTCACAATTAATTGTTTCATTCCTAATTTAATTTTAAAAAGATCAACCTCATATTAGCCCGTGGCGCAGTGCATTCTGGGTAATTTGCTGTATTAGTTTCCCTGCTCATGTTTTGTCCTGAATGACTATGAGGGGTTTGAGTTTTGGGCCTCAGTTTGATGATGATGATGATGATGATGACCTGATGTGGTTCTGGTTCCAGGGCGGCGCCGGCTCTCTCTCCAGCTGGGCGTTCACGTCCAAACGGCAGGTTGGAGGGGAGGTCTGGCGCCAGACAGAGCCGGTTCCGGTTCCCCTGCTGTCACCCAGGAAAGGTGAGCCGGTTCTGATCCAGAGAACATCCAGAGCCAGCGCTCTGTTGGTTTTATTTCCCGTCATCTCTGCATGAAGTATTTATGTTTATTGATCTCTAATAGCTTGTAGAAGCTGTTGTTTATTTTCTGTTTTTCCTGCAGCGTTCCAGGATCTCGTGTCGCCTCCTGATCCGATGGATTTCTTAAAACATGTGAGGAACATTTTAATAAACCCATCAGATATTAGCAGCCAATTTCAGCTGATAATTATCTAAACTAACACTGAGCGATTATAGTTTAAAAATAACAAACGATAAATGACAGAAAATATTTTCAAAAACTGTCTATTATAATTCCTTCTGCATGTTGTATAACAGAGTGTTGACATCAGGCTACAAAATGTTTTTAATTGTTTAATTATGAAAACATCATCATAATATTAACAAAGGAAAGACACAAATCACCAGAACAATATCTTAAAAATGAAAAAAAAACAACCTAATTTTTAATGAGAAACATAAAGAATTCCTGCTGCTGATAATTTAATTTGTTGAAAGATAAAATATTGATTTATTTGTAAAACTTATTCCGAAGATTTCCAACATTCCTGATTTTCATTTTTTAATTTTTCATGTTAGAGTTCTCATAAAATTCCTACTTTATTCTCCTAATACCACAAATTTACTCATGTATTATTGTGACTTTATTGTCATAATTAATGGAAAGAAATCTTATCTTGGTGCTAATATTGTGTCGTACTGTTGACCACCGGAGTTCAAAGGCCAAAGAAATAGAAGATGACAAACAAGATGGCCGCCCTGGCTGACTTCAGTCTGAAGTTGAAGGAAGTTTTTCAAAAACCAAAATTTGATTAATTCATAAAATCAAATTATTTGACTGTGACAGTAGAAAGATCTGAGTGGTTTAAGTGGAAAATTCTCAGTTTTCTACCCAATTCCTCATCTTATTTCTGAAATAAATTTAAAAAAAAAAGACTCAGAGTAAAGAAACTCGTTCCTGCTCCTTCGTCCAGATGCAGAACTTCTTCATGGATCACGGCCCGGACGCCTTCGGCTGCATGAGTGAGATTCTGGGCGAAAACTTCTACTTCCAGAAAGCCAAAGTGAAGGAGGTGAGTCCAGCCCAACCTGCTGCCGACGCCTCAGATTAAAGCTTCAGATTAAAGCGGTTAATCTGCTGCTGTTTTGCAGAAATATCGTAAAGATTCGGTCAACATGTGGAGGACGAAGAGCTTCGTCGACCAGCTGAAGTTCAACATGTGAGCAGAAAACCAACCGGATCGACTCACACCAAAAACTATTTATACCAAAGATCAGAAGAATTTTGATTTGTTAGAGAAAAACCTGATTAGACGGTGAAAACCAAATGTTTTGGAATGAACCGATCTGAAAATTTAGGCCGATATTGATATTGTTATTTTATCCAATGTTTGCCGATATTTTTGTTTAAAAAAAGTCCGATTTTTTTTGTGCCAATATATTGTGTATCCCTACTTGCACTCTGAGTGAAAAAGGGGGCGGAGCTTGTGCCGATTTCCAGCAATCTTTATCCAATCTTTTAGTTTTTTTAGTTAGGTTTAAATAACTTAAATTATTTTCGACACATTTACATTTATTTATTTTGGAAAGGATCATAAATAGGGAAATTTCAAATTAAGTTATTTTTATCTACTTGGAAAGTAAGAATCAAAAATATTCATGATATATTTGGTGTTTATTTTGTCACATTTTGATATTTTTTTGTTTAAAACTTTAGCTTTCTTCTGTGATTTTTGCTTGTGATTATTGTTTTTCCACCATCTGGTGTCTTTTCAATAGAAATGCACTGATTTGAAAATTTGGGTCAATATCTGTTCTGATATTTTTATGCCTGTTGTGGCCAATATCTCATATTTACTGATAATACATTTTTTCCTAACCGCAATTAAAGAATGTTAAAGTAGATAATTATTTTATTAGGAGAAAAAAGTCAGGCACAATACAAAATATTAATCTTTTAATAACCAGACTTTTTAATTCTTTGAAAATTTCATAATAAATATATTATAAATATTGATGTTGATATATAGTTTTTCGTCATTATTTGTTTTGTTTGGTTCTCCAGGTGTCCCATGGCGTACCGCTCCAGGTCTTTGGACCGGTACTCCGCCCTGCTGTGGGACGTGGTCCACGACGTTCCACTGGACCTGCTGGGCTCGCTGCTGTACGAGGAGCTGAGCGAGCAGAGGGACCGCATGCAGTTCTCGGAGGCGGCCACCGGGGGCGCTCTGGCCTTCGTCCCGTTCTCACAGAGCGAGGGCTGCCTGCTTTACCCCGGGGGCCCGGGAATGGACCGCCTCAGTATCCTGCTCTGCTCCTTTAGGTCAAAGTTCAGGTCTTATTGGAGCTTTTGAGATGGTTAAAAAGAAGACACGTTGTTGCCATGGTTACACATCACAGGTGTCCAAAAGGAAGATAAAAAAAAAATCATTCCAGTTGCATAGAATTCAAAACCAGAGGGAATGATGGTCAAACATTCAGAAACAAACTGGAACCAGAAGCATTGTTCTTAACGCAGTACCTCAGATTTCCACAGGGTGGTGCTGGAGCACGACGGCTCCTCCTGCCTGGACGCCGGCGGCCAGAAGCCGGTCAGCTTCCAGCTGACGGCTCCGGTCCGACAGATCAGCTGCGGCTCGCGCTTCGGCGACAGTACGGCATTTTCCAGAAGGATTCGCGACGCTGCCGGCGGTTCGGCTGATCGTTTCCTGTCGCCCCGCAGGCTGCGTCGCCGTGCGCTCTGACCACGTCTGTGGAGTCTGGGGGATGGCGGAGCAGAAGGAGCCGCGCCTGCTGCAGGCGGTCAGAACCAGAGCTGCTGCCAGCTGCGTCAGCGTCAGGTAGGGTCAGCGACCAACCAACCAATAGATACACGATCAGAAACAGCTGATAGAACATTCAATATTCAACAGAATATTCACTGAACTTTGATTCAGAACCACACTGCATTCTGGGAAACGTAGGCAGAGGAAAGAGTTTAGCTGCTGAACTTCTAACAGCTAGCTAAGCATCAACTAACTCACTTATTTTTCAGTTACCTAGCAACTAACTCAATCTTTGGTTACCTGGCAACTCACTCAGTCCTTGGTTGCCTAGCAACAACCTGCTAGTTTCCAGTTTCCCCACTTTGCCTGATTGCTGCTTAAAAAAAATAATAAACCAAAGACCGAATTGAAGGTCACATCACCAGCATTTCAGATATTTAAAATAAAAGCACCAATCAATAATTATTGATATTACCTGATGTAAGTTTTTCAGCCGTATCGTCCGGTCGGAAGCTGACCTCCGTCTGTTTGTTTCTCAGTCCGCACATTCTGGGTGAAGTCCTGGTGGCGAGTGAGAGCGGAGCGGCGAACCTGTGGACGGTCGGCAGAGGGTGAGGAACAATCCGACCCGCCGGTTGGGTCCAGACGCCTTCAGGAGTCACAGCGCTTCCTGCTTTCCCTCCGTCAGGATGCAGACGGTCCGGACGGAGGAGAGCAACTTGTACTTCAACGCCGAGTCGTCATGGCGATGGTGCGAATTCTCCGCCCACCCACGAGTGATGCTGTACGCCGACCGGACGGGGGCGGAGCTCACAGACTTCAGGGTGAAGGTGGGGGAACAGTAGCTCTGGATTCACAGAAAGAATCCTGATTCTCATTTACTACGACTCAATTTAAAACGTCACATCGATTTAAAAAAATAAAACCAATCAGCCATCTGTCTACCGCCATTTTGTAGCTTAGTGGGATGCTGTGTAGTTGCCATGGAGACGGTACAGGACCGTATGCATGTGTGGAAAAAAACACAACAAAGAGGAAAAAGCAAAAATAGAAAGATTGAACCAGCTTCGTATTTAAGGACAAACATTTCGACGTTAGCTGTTTCCATTGTTTGTAAAATTGTATAAATTGGAATTATGAAAATAACTTTTCTTAATTGAAAAACGCTCATTTTGAAAACATGTTTTGATTTAGGATGAGGTGTTTCAGCTGCATTGAAATTAGTTTAATTAACACGGCAATGGAAAAATGCCGGACGTTGCTACTGGAGGAAACGACAAATAAGACGACAGGAAGTGGTTGGAGGATGATGATGATGCTGCCTGATTTTTAACGACTTATGAACAAACTTATCAACATTCTATTTTAATTGTTTCTTATTCAACTGAAACTCAGCAGTTATGAAATTGTGATTCTCAGCATCAGCAGAATATCGACACAGTTTCTTCTTCTGGACTTTAATCTCTGTCTCCTCCAGTTGGAGTCGAACCCGGATCACACTCTGTTCCGGATCAGCAGCACCTCAGACTGCCAGAGCGGAGAGCGCCTCCTCCTGGTCAGATTCCTGGGAGACGTTCATCCCTTTCACCACCTGCTCACCACGCAGGTGAGTCTCCTGGTTCTGTCCGTTTTGTCTCAACGCTCCAGATGAATCTGAACTTCCTGTCCGTCTCTGCAGCACTCGGCCTACATCATGGACGAGCGCTTCCCCTGCGTCCCCATGCTGAAGTGGGACCACATGATGGAGGCTCCGCCCCTTTTCTGCCACGTGGCTCCGGGCTCCGGAACCACAAAGGTTCTGCTGGGTTCGCAGTCCTCCCAGGAGATCACTCTGCTGCAGTACTCTGGTGAGTCAGCAGGGGGCAGCAACAGCTGCAGGTTCTGGTGCATTTAAAGGTTTTGGAAACTTTTTGTTTTCTGGCGAATCTGATTGGACGACCAGGCTTGTTTACGCTAAACTTTACATTTAATTTTAAAATCTCTTCTTTCATTCTGGTTGGTTAGTTTTAATTTATTTCAAGGTTCTGCATTTTAAAATATGTTAGAGAAACATTTAGTTATTTTTGCTTCGTCGTCCCTGTTTGGTATTTTTTGCTTTTTCTTGTTTTGTTTTATGTTTTTTTTATTTTAATTTCTCAACGATTTGCTTTCTTTCTTTTTTATGTATTAATTTTTATTTTGTATTTGTTGTTTTTTAATTATGTTTTAAGAAAACAACTGTTCTGTCCTTGCAGCAGGTTTTCACTTTTAATATATTTTTTTATTTTAAGTTTAATTTATTCATTTTAAATATGTTTGTTTGTTTTGTTTAGTATGTTCTGAATTTTTCTTTTTTCTTTTATCAATTTATTTTTAACTAAAAAAAGCTTCAGTCTTCTCTCTTTCCTTTTATGTTTTGTTTTTTTATTTAATTTTTTTATTTCTTTTGGTCTCTGTTATGGTTTTTCTTTAATCTTCAGGTGTTTTTTGTTTTGTAATAATTATTGGAATTTCTGTTTTATTTTAAAACTTTATTTACATTTTTTGTACATTTTTAAATAATTATTTAGTTTTGTTCTTGCTTTTTTTTTAAAATGTTTTTATATTTATTTTTTCCTCTCTGTTTGGATTATTTCTGAATCTGATTCTGAGAAAAAGACCAAAAACAGATTTTATTTTGTGCTAAAATCGTCCCACACATCAGATCTGTGGAGCGATCACCATGTTTAGAACCAGTAACAGACGTTCTACTGTTTTTATTTTTTACTCCAGGAGGCAGAGTGGAGCCCTGCTGCAGCCACGGTTCCCCTCAGGTTCTGCTCCGACCCAGAGACAGTCTGTCTGTTCTCCCTGTCCAGATCCCCCACCGTCAGCAGACCGCCGCCCACAGACTGGCTTCACCGGCTGCAGGTCACCACCGCCCCCAGTAGAGGGCGCCAGCGCCTAGTCGCCCACCTTTAACAGATTTCCTTTGTGATTCCAGGCCTGACGTCTCTCCAAAAAATGTCCGTCTCCACGGCGACTATGATTGTCCTCCAGCTAACGGCGGCCGGGGACATCTTCTACCAGATCCTGGAGCGGGACGACGGAAAACCTGGAGCGCCAGAGACTGGAGCGCCGGAGAGCGGAGCGCCGGAGAGCGGAGCGCCGGAGAGCGGAGCGCCGGAGACTGGATCTCGATCCCCACTGCTGGTCGCTGAAACGTCCAGCAACGAGGATGTCGTCATGCCAACGCAGGCTCCCAACGCTCACACGTTTGTCCCGGAAACGCCAGACAGGAACCAGAGTTCGGATTGGTACGCCTCATAAATGAAAAATTAAAACAAATTCAATCATTTCCTTTTGCATGATTTTTTGTTTTTCTCTTTCTACCAAAAACTGGATGATAAAATTGATCAGTTTGGTGTTTTGGTCTCAACTAAGTTCTTATTTTGAAGGTTTTCAGAGACTTTATGATTCATTTTATTTATTGTTTCTGTTGTTTTATTTGTTTTGGATATTTAAAATGTCTTCCAGTTCCAGAGTTAACTGGAAAAATGTGTTCCTGATGTAACCCAGCATCGTTTCTTTTCCTGCAGGCCTCCGGATCAGATCCTGCCGTTCGTCGCCGTTGGTAACGAAGCGGATTGGTCGGCTCCCCCGGTGCTGAGCGGCGCCACGCTTCACATCTGGAGGCGCTGGCTGCAGAAACTGAGGAGATGGAAGGGGAAACCCGGCGCTCCGCCGCACCTCGCGGTCCGAACCGCTGGTCTGCTGAGCGTACCGGAGCCTGGCGCCGCCGTCAGCCTGCAGGGGGCGCTGCAGCAGGACCTGCAGCACTGCATGCGGACGCGGTCGCTGCTTCTGAAAAGCAACCTGAACGCGGTTCCGGTGCCGCCGGCGGTGGACGGCGAGGCGTGGCGCGACCCGCTGAGCGACCGGCTGACGGTGGCGTGGCGCGGCGGCAAGGAGGCGTGGCTGGAGTGGTGGCAGGAGGAGCGGGGGGACAACCGGACCATGAAGAAGGAGGCGCTGAGGAGGAAGAGGAGGAGGGAGAAGGAGGCGCAGCGCGCGGCAGGGCGCCGCCTGCAGCTCAGCGGCAGCTTCACCTCCTCTATCAGCTACCAGACGGACCTGGACGACCTCTCCGGCTGGTCCTCAGGAACCAGCGGCCCGCTGTCCGACAGCCAGCTGAGCCGACCTCTGGGCCGACTGACCGTCTTCCTGGAGAACCAGGACGACTCGCCGCCGGACCATCTGGATCCGCCCAGCAGAACTCCAGAACCACAAACAGCCAATCAGAGGAGCAGGAATCTGGCCGACCAATCACTGAGCTCTCTGTGGGAAACACAGGTGGGAATGATGCTGCCACCACCAGGTTTCAGAGGGGCGGGGTTAGTTTATACAAAAACATCTGTTCATCCATGTATATGATCCGTTTCTCTTCTAATTATCACCAATAATTAATCAATCTGTACTTCATGTCGTCCAAATTTAAACGTCTAAAATAAACGAGAAGAATTTCAACACAACAGATAAACATAAACTGCTTTTATAAGCATCTTCATACCACAATCTAGAAACGATTAATCGTGATTAATCAGTTGTTCAAACAATCTTCAACTAATTTTAATAATTGATTAATAGTTATCTGCAGTATTTAGAGTCACAAAAAGGTTGTTTGCTGGAAGAACAAAACACTTAAAACAGGAACGAAGTTAAAACTTTAAAAAATCAATTAATCAACAAATGATGCAGCAGGAATGTTTGTTTTCGCATTTTGGGGAATAAATTTGTATTATTTCTTTATTTAAAAATGAATTTAATTTGTTTATTTGCATCTTTAATATTTTTCTAATATTGTCTGAAAGAAATGCTGAATATTATAATTTATTTTATTCAATTAATCGATTAATCATCCAATCAATCAATAGAATAATAAATGACTAAAGTAATCCATTCATAAGTTTCCACCAGAGTGGATGAAAGCAGCTGGAAGCCTCACTTTTCTTTGTGTTAGCTATTAGCTAGCAGTCTGTTTCTGTGATTGATTGATTGATTGATTGATTGATTGATTGATTGTGTTTACATCTGAGCTTGTTAGCGTAGCGCGCAGCACAGCGGATGTTTTCCAGAAATGACCGGAAATCCTGCAGGGACGCGTTTTTGTCAGCAGGGGGCAGATTAAGCTAATCAGGAGAATTACTGATTGGACCACGCTGTGACATCACTTCCTGTGTCTTGTCTCCTCAGGACGGTCCTCCTCTTCGTCCCGCCCCTTCCTCCTCTTCCTCTCAGTTGCCCAGCTTCACGTCTCTGACGCCCTCCACGGCGTCACAGAGCCAGCGGGGGGCGCTGCAGGCGTCCCAACCCAAGAAGAAGAAATCCCGGATGGGATTCTGATCCCAGGATTGGATTGTTGTGACTGTGTTGGTGGAACAGGAAGCAGGAAGTGACCCGGCGGAGGAGGGAACCGAAGACGGATCGGCCGTCTGGTAGGACTCTGTGGTTGTTTTGTGCTAAAAACTGAAAACGTGGATTTAAACGTTGTTTTAAATCGAAACAAAAAACAAATATTTGCACGGAGAAGCAGAAAGTGAAAGACATTTTATAACCTGGCTGGTTTTATCAGCGTTATTTTTAAAAAATAAAGTTGAGCGTGAAGAACCATCGGCTCTAGACTCCGAATTCGTCTCAAACTTTTCTGAACAGAAACGGTGTTTAAATCTTCCATGAGGTTGAAGATGAAAAGCTGCTGAGTCGATCGTTTCGTTAATTAAAAATAGAAAACATTTAAATCTCAACTTCGGTGCCAGAATTAGTTGCTCTTACTGGTTGCTATGACAACATAAATGCATCAGTTTTTATAGCTAGATGTAAATATCTGCATCACTGTGATGATTTCTGGTCGACTCTTCATAAACTAGCCTGAGCTTCGGCTGTGAAATGTCAACATAAAGAAATAATCTGTACTGTAAAACCAATCTTAGATTAAAGTCTTTTTTTTAATTTTCAAAATAACATCCATTTCAAACGAAGAGCTCGATATTTTGAGATTATTGAAGTTGAGATGTGATTTGAAAACATCACTCAGGATTATTCGGTAATCAAACTAGAGCTGAAACGATTAATTGTGATTAATCAATTTAATCATGGATTAATCATCAACTGGAGTATTTGCAGAGAGATCAACAGACTTAAAGCAGGAATTAAGCCAAAATTGTACAAAAAACAAAAATATTTTGCATTTAAGATGAAAATAATCCTCATATTAAGCTCATTTTGCCATGCAGTTATAAATCCAGATGGTTAATTATTGACTGAAGGAATGCTATATTATGTTTTTAGAAATAACTTTTGTTTTCTTATTAAAGAACTAAATGACATCCATTGTGTATTTTTAATATTATGTAAAATGAAGAATTTGCAGAAGGTGCCAATTATTTTTATATTATTGGTAATGTAATCAATTATTGATTAATAATTGATTACTAAAATTATTTCAGCCCTAAATAAAACCAATATTCTCATCCAAACAAAATTAAAACCAGATTTTACACAAAATAACAAAACTATTGGCAGCAGAGATCGTAATATTTTGAGATTAAACAGTAAAATTCAACAAAATGATCAAAGCTGCTGCTGAAAAATTATCTTAAGATCTCATCGTTAAAAAAGATCAAAATCTCATTTTATCAAGAAAATGAAGATACTTGCCACAAAAAGAGCTAAATATTGTATTAAGTCTTAAAAATTATGATAAAAGTTCCCACAACAAAACAGTTTATTTCAAAATAAAATAATTTACTCTCTCAGGTTATTGACACCAAACTAGAGTTGCAATAAATGATTTAGTGATTGATTAATCAAATATTAAATCGATTAATCAATTATTCTGATTAATTGAATTTAAAAAAATTCTTTCTTTTTTTTTATTTAACCCTTAAGCTTTTTATATTTTTTTTGTACTCATACATTAAAAGATGCATATTAAATAATTCAGCTCCATTTAAATAAGAAAATAAAAATGTTTTTCCCAAACTGCAGTAAGAGCAGATTGTTTTCCCCTCCAGATTTCAAATTTGAAGAATTAACAAATATTCTTCAAATATTTGTTAATTCTTTAGAATTAACAAATTCTAAAGAAATTCTAAAGAATTAACAAATATTAACAAATAATTTGTTAATTCTTTAGAATTAACAAATATTTGGGATTCTTTAGAAATTTTAGCCTGTAAAAAGTTATTTTGACATGAATTATCTGCTTTCCTCGTGGCGGATTTTATTCAGCTAAAAATGAACAAACATCAGGCAGTGGATTAAAAATATTGTGTTTTTATAAGGTTTTTCTTTTTCAGGACATGTGACAAAAACAGAATAAATAACTCACTATCTACAGAACTATTAACAGAATTTTTTTGTACACCATTTACAGTTTTACAAGTTTTTCTATAAACATTTTTTCACTTTTTTTTTTTTTGACACATTCTGCATTATTTAGTCTGAAACAACATCCTCATCTTCAAACTGAGCTAAGCTACATCATAGCAGGTTCACACGTCCACATGTACGCTAAACACACTTTCTAACACATTCCAAACAAAAACTGTGCAAATTAAAGTTGGAAACAGAAAGAAAAAGCAGCAGCTTCCTCTGGATTTACTGTTTTCAGCTGATATTTGGGATTAAACACAAACAAAAGGACTCCATCTGCTGCTTCAACCTTCTGCGCTCCAGAAAAACAGTCACATGTTAATAACAGTCAAAAGAAAAACAGACATTCTGTGGGACAAACGTTTTGGCAAATAGTCTTTGTTGCAGCCTGGTCTGCTGACTCAGCACCGAGAGGCTCAGAGTTTCTCCAAAACTGACCAGGAAGTCGTTGCATCCTGGAATGTGACGCCGCTACAAGCTAAAGCTAGCAGCTGCCAGAGGTTGTGCGCTACTCCGCCGGCGGCAGAGCGTTAAACGAAGACGGCAGGAAGTGAAAGGGACGGAGAGACGGCCAGGCACGGGGAGGGGGCGGAGCCTTCAGGCGGCGAGGTACTGGCGGCGGAGGTGCAGCGGGAAGAAGGGGCCTTCGGCGTCGCTGCCCAGAGAGCTGCAGAGAGACTCGTCTCCTGAGCTCATCACGTCTTCACCAGAGTCCTCACTGTGGACGAGAAGGCGGGAAAAATTTAACATCTCCAGGTGCAACCACAACCTAACTTCTCTCAACATTTGATTTAGGGCTGAAACGATTAATCACAATTAATCGTTAATTTAAATATCATTAACTAGTTTACTTATCAGTTGTTTAAAAAAGGCAATTTTCTGAAAGAACAACACACTGAAAGCACAAATTAAGCTAAACGATACAATAAATAAAATAATCGTCTTTGTCAGTATTTTCTACCTGCAGTAGAAAAGTAGTTCATCTGGTTCAAATTCAGTTATTAATCCAAAACATAACAAATCAGTAGACAGTATATTTTATGCTGCCGATGCATGATCAAACATTCACTAAATGAAGGGTGTTTTGTTGCATTTTAGGCAATAAAATGTTTATTTTCTGATTTAAAAAAGGATTTTAATTGTTCCTTTTTGTATTTTTTTTTATGTATTTGTAATATTGTATAAGAAAGGATGAAGCAGTTCAATGAAAAAATCTGCAGAATCATTTTTTTTTAAATAAATCCCAGTAATGTGGAAAACTCAACCTTTTCTGCTCAACTTCACATTAAAACAGTTTAGCTGATTTAGTGATTATTGTTGGATTAACTGGTTCATTGGATGAAAAAGGTGCTTAATGAGATTCTTTTGTTGTTAGAGAATTTCAACCAGGTGAAGTTGAAACTGCTTCTGAAGGAGTTATATGCAGAACATATTTACATTTTTTATATTAAATGCAAAATATGTGTCTTTGTACAGTTTTGGTGTGTCGTTCTTTCTGTAAAATTGCTTCTTTTTGTGTTTGTATAATCCAGTTAACGATTAATTAACTACTAAAGCAATTAATAATTATTTCAATAAACGATTAATCACGATTAATCGTTTCAGCCCTTTAATTATTTTTGAAATCATAGCCAGGATTTAGTGACATGAGATCAACACAGAACCTTAAATTTCTTTGTTTTTCACCTGAAATTATATTTCAAATTAAACATTGAGGTTCTAATAATCTAAAGAGAGGTCAGGTTTATTCTTCCTCTGCTTCAATAAAAACTCAGATTTCCAGGTTTTCTGAAAACTAGAAAGTGGAGAAGAATGTGGGCCAACATGTTTTTGTTTAGAAGCTTGAACCGGTTCTGCAGGAGAAGCGACAGATCAGCTGGTCGAATGTTCTTGGTTAAACATCGACACACTGAGCTCCTTTGGGTTTCTTCCTCTTATCTTGACTCAGAGTTACATAAACCGTGAGCCCCCCGCCGCCGCCGCCCTCTGCTGATTGTGATGTAATAAAACCGTCACTGAAGACGTGACCAAATATGGCGCCACGTTGTGACACATCAGAAAGTCGAGCGTTGCTGCACAATTTTGTTGCCTCAAATATGACTATTCCTGTAAATATGACGCGATTTGATTATTCCTGTAAATATGACGCGATTTGACTCGAGGGAACGACTTTTACTCAGTAATGCTGATAGTAAACGCGGCGTTGCCTTGGAGACGCTCCAGGGCATGGCCGCCTCCCTTTCAGGTGAAATACCTGGGAAGTTCATAGTTTTCTGAGGCGTGTTTTACTGTTGCAACGTGTCACTGAAACATTTAACTCAGCTTTTATTTTGGTTCCAGTTTCAGGGCGTGTTTGTTTCAGGTCTGTTTGCAGATTATTATTTTAGTAATCTAGTAGTCTATCAATTATCCTGACAATTAATTGATTACTCATCGATTAATCGCATTAAAAAAAAAGGAAACCAGAAATGTATGAAAGTTAATAAACAAATCAGTTCCTTTTTAACAAGAATACAGTTACTGCTTAAGATACAAACATTGACTTTTAAAAGTTCAGAAACTTTTAAAAATGAAAAACTCATTTTATTGAGGTTGTTAGTAAACATTGAACTTTAAATTCCCTTCAACTTAAGTCTTAAGTTTGAAGATTTTTTCATAAATTGGGTATTTCTGATTTATTTTTTCATGTATTACTCTTCTTGAACAACAAGCGACAAAATGGAAGATATTAAACAAAAGTTAAAAATGGGGGAAATGATGCTAAAAACCAGCAGAGAGCAAAAATAACATGTAGTTTACTTTGGGCTGATTAAACGGGTTTTATTCGGTTCCGACACGTTTAAGGACCGATTTAAACTTTAATATTTCCTGTTGATGCGTTTCAGCATCGAGCACAAAGCTGTTTGTGTAACACAGACTCTGTTTTGCGGGTTTCGCACCGAGCCGTCTCCCTCCATAGCCGCTAATAGCACTTAGCATTCGTCAGCAGCTCCCTGCTGGAAGTGAGAGTTTTTGTGCAACACATATCCATCCGGGCTGAGCGCAGCGCGCCAACAGTGGACCGGTTTAAAGAAGCAGTAATTCTTCTCTCACCTCTCGCTCTCGTCCCAGCAGCCCTCTGGGATGGTGGGCAGCTCCGGCACGCTGCGGTGGCTGTGCAGGTTCTGCGCTGTCCGCCGGGACACGATCCACTGCAGCTTCCGGTGGTTGGGCTTGCTGCATTTGGGCGAGGCGTAGTCCGACAGGCAGCGGGCCACCCGCTCGCTCCACCGCTGCAGCTCCGCGTCGGGAATCTGAAACCGAGACAGCGGGTTAAACGGCGGATTAAAGCCGAAGCTTTCCTGAAGAGCTGTAAACAGAACCGAGCCGTTTTGTTTGGGTCGGCAGGTTAAAACCCGACCTGCAGCTCAGAGCCTGCAGGCGGACCTGCTGTTGCTGCAGCTGTTGCTGCTGCAGCTGCTGCAGGGGATTCAGGGAATTTCACAGACAGACAGTTTCTCTTTGTTCCAGGAAACTGAACTCTGCAGCTCCGTGTGACGGCTTCATCTGCTGCCAGACTTTTTCACTTCAACGTCACGTAAACATCATTTATGACTGTAATTACTGTCTTTATGTTTTAGTTTACTCTGTACCTGCTGTAGAACACGATCACATTATGTTCTGTAATGTTTGCTGACTGATCTGACAACAAGAGACGCATTTAACAAAAAATAAATCCCCCAATTTAAATAACTAACATATAAAATATAAGACGATCAATAAGTCACTGATCCATAATAAAAACCAGGATTTTGTGATATAAACAGAAGAAGTCCTGATTCATCAGGAGAAACGTCCCGGTTGGATCCTGCATGTGTCCGGTCAGCTCGTTTCTGGACGTACCTTCAGGTGTCTCTGGATGTGGAAGGCGATCTCCAGCATGTCCTCCGACTGGATGCTCTGCATCTCCTGCCTGAGGAGAGCCAGCGCCAGGACGGACGGCTGCAGGGACAGACGGGCCGGATCAGAACCTCTGTGCGGTCAGAACCGGAGGGGCTCGGCGGGACCGACGGCTCGTCCTACCTTTGCTTTGGAGAAGGCGATCCGGCACAGACAGGCTTTCAGCTGAGCTTCCAGCTTCTCCAGGCTCAGAGTCTCCTTCCTGTTCACACCAAAACAACCGAATCACTTCAGAGTCACAACGATTTTCTGCACATCTAGCATCTAAAGATGCACAAACGTTCATCCAGATGAGCTGAAAACTTTGCAGTTTTTCAGAAACGGGATGATTTTCCCAAAAACTCAAATCAATTAAGCACAAATTTCCCTTCTTTTAACTTTTTACAGCCCAAGTTCAGGTTAAAATGTTCAGTAGAATTTAAAGTTTGATCTTCCTGAATCTGTTCTTCCATTATATTACTCAAAACAACATTTAATCGTGAGAAGTTCTCAACAGTTTATCGTCCAGTAACATTTGAAACCATAACAGATCTAAACCTGGTGATTTTCCTGGCAGCCGATCCGACTTTTGGAAGTAAATTCATGTAATAAATCGACAGAAGAAATCTGGACATTTTTATGTTTCTCCTCAGGTAATCTGTCAACAAGCTGACAGTGTGATAATCCAGCTGGAGCTGAACTTTGTGTTCAACCTCTGCAGACTGGAAGCAGCAGCGTTTCGTAAGCGGCTGCAGACGGCGGCCAGCCGGTCGGCCTTATCAGCACCAGCTGCCCTTCTTTACCCTCTGCAGCAAACAGGGAGCAGCTCTGACCCGAACCCGGCTCAGACGCACCAATGAGCCTTTATGGATTGGATCCTAATTCTGACTTAATTATTTGCACCTTTTAACATCTTTCTAGTATAGCAGAAAAAGGCTGAAGTGGTTAAATGAAAAATCTGCAGGATGTGACCATTTTCCCATTTGATTAATCGTCAGACTAGTTGATGACTGAAGCGGTTGTGACTGCGGTCTGCGCCTCACCTGTAGGTGGCGTGCGTGAGCGTGATCTGGTGGTACAGCTGCAGGAAGGTTAAGGCGGTCACGGCTTTGGATTTGAAGCGCAGCTTGTCGGCGACGATCTTCTCCATGCGGCCGAGGTCGGACACGGTGAAGCGGCACTGGCTGATGCGGATGAGCTCGTCGGCCGGCGTCAGGTCGCACTCCTCCTCCGTCACTCTGGCCGCCAGGTGGAGGCAGCTGAGGCTGACGCAGGACAGGTGTTTGGGCTGAACCTGAAGAACAGTTCAGAAAATCTTTCACACGCCGAAACCCAACTTAACAGATTTCACCAGGGAAAACATTTCCCACTTAATAATTCAAGATGGCCGCCGTGGTTGTCAAGGAAAACAAATTTTAGTTCTAAATTTGAGAATATTTATCAGATGATTGGTGACAATAATTGGTCAAACTGGGTCAAAAATGGCCCTGAAATTCAAGTGGCTAATATGAAAAACACGCGACCAGAGGAGTGAGCATGCTAATGCTAATGCTTGTATCCACAGTTTAAAGATTTTCCCAGTAATGTTTTGGACTGGAGGCGGTCGGTCGTACCCTCATCATGGCCAGGAATCTGTCCAGCAGGCTGACGGCCTGGACGAAGCTCTGGGTGCTGTAGCCGAAGAAGCTGGTCAGGCTCCACAGATCCTCCACCGTCACATCCCGGCTCCTGGCTGTGATCTGGTCGCCACTCTGGGGAGCAAAGACAGTTTAGAGAATCTCACAGCAGAGTTTCTCTGGACTTTACCGGACGGACGCGTGTCTCACCTGCTGGGCAGAAACGATGAGGTTCAGGCCCGTCTCTCTGGGCAGAAAGTCCGCCTCCTGCTCATAATTCACCCTCAGCTCCTTCATCAGCCGCACGGCGTCCATGTTCACGGTTTGTTTTCCCACCACGGTTCAGACACTGCAAAGAAGATCATTTAACCTTTAGCCTAGCATAGTAGCTTCCCTGTAGCTACTGGAAACAGCTTTAAAAAGATTCCCATTTATTGTATGGTTTATCATTTGTCATGACAATTTTAATTTATCAGTCATGATAAATCCCAAATAGTGATGTTAAAAAGCCGTCAAAACTATCTGTATTATTTTATTTTTGTTCTAAAGAGGTGTCAATAAATTTGAAAATATGATTAAATGCTGTTACTGTTTGCAGTTTATTGGTACTAATCACTTCTTTGTGTGACTGTGTATTACAAATAGGAATGTTTTTGTACCACAGTATTTGTGTTTGTGGGGCTATAATTGCTGTAACACACAGTCACAGCCATAACATTAGCTAAAAAATTTGTAATAATTAGTTTTTATTGTCACTTGTTATTACAATAGTACCACAAAATATGTTGTTTAAAACGTAAGTTAATTGTGATTTCCCCTGGATTCATTATTTAAAACTGGATTCCTAAAAACAAAAAGCACTCCGCACTTTTCAGATCTCCAATCGTAAACTATTTCTGACCTCCTAGTTAAGGCATTAGGTTCGGGTAGAGCCCGGTTTGTGTTCCGGGGCTGTGCTGTGATGTAACCCTGTCAGTGATCGTCCTGTTGGCCCCACAGGGAGCCGAACCGGCCCGGCCCACTTCCCCCAGCTGGACCCGGGCTCCGGCGTCAGGTTTCCTCCGTTTGACCCACAAACTGAAATCTGCATTCTTTAACCGTTTGTCCCTCTAATTTAACCAGTAAACAGCGCATTTAAAGCAGAACCTGCCGGGTTCGGGTCGTTAAAGCGGACCGTTACCGTCGAACTGAACTCGAACCGTTTTAAAGCCTCTGCTGGGAGCGGGGGGAGGGGAACCGTTTCAAACACAAATAACCACATCCCTTCAGTCCAGAAACAGACACTATCACACAGTTTAGATCAGTATCATCACATTTAACAGAAGTATGAAAGAAAATGTGGAAAAATGTCCTTTAATATTTAGAAACTGGAGAATTTATGACAAGATGAACGACGCTGAAGTTGGCTTCCGGTTCGGTCACGTAAACATACAAAGTAAAAAAAAGATTTAAAATTTACTGGCTTAAAATTCAGAAAAATGTGATATAATGAGATCTTTTCAATTATATCCATGACTAATAACTGATCGATTTATTCTGTGGTGGTTCAGGAAACCTTCATTTTTTAAATTTTCTGCTACCAAGACCAGAAAAAGTAGAAGAATTGCATCATAATTTAATGTTTCACAGATTGTAAATGTGTTTTTAAGGAACATAACTTTAATTTAAAGCAGATTAAACGTGTTAAACTGGATGTGGTTTAGCTCAGATTACAGAGAAAATAAAACTGAAGCTGGTTTCTGTTTATTCACAAACACAACGAAGATTTAACGGCTCAGAGATGATGCTTTAAATTGTTTTGTTTTTTAATTTTGTCATCTGTTCATCATAAGTTAATCTATCAGTTTTATATTTTAAACTAGAGCTGATATATAAAAATAAATAAAATGCTCCAGATTTGTAAAAATCTTCGGAATAGCCCTTTACTGAGGCAACGAATCGAACACCATCTTCGTCGTCTTTTCGGAGTAATTTTCTGTTATAGGAATAACAGCATAATTACAGTTTGGTAACGGTTAAACATCATTCATATATTCATATTATCGGTAGAATATCTGTAGCTAAAAGACAATTGATGGCTTTCTATTCTTCCTGGGGAGGTTTTTCTTTGCTAAAACCGAATCTAAGCGGAATATTTCCCCGTTACAACTCGGTGTCAGGACGAGTTAAAAGCTGGAAAACACTTTAAAACGGTTCTCCTACCTGTTATTGCTGGTTAAAGCCACATATCTGTCGTCTGTTGTCGTTTATTCCTTCCAGTCTTCTCCTCTTTTCTACTCCTCCTTTCTCTTTCCTCTCTTTTGTTGATGTTCAGACAAGCCCCGCCCACATGTCCTAGCAAAACCGCAACAACCAATCACAGCCTTGCTTGACGTTAGCAACCGCCTCCTTCTAAGGGCTAATCGCATAAATCAACGGTTGCAACGAACATTTTACCAACATTTTTCTCTTTACTTCGATCTAATATGTCCATATGTATCCTATAGGTGTATCATCTGTTGATAAATATTAAGAGTGACTGAAATCTAAAAGCTCTTCGACGAGACGCACCCCCCTGTGACTGACTTTTCCATTAGCCAATCAGCGACCGGCAACTTCTTGTGTTCAAATAGTCCGCCCAAAATTCTACATTCTGATTGGTCTAGGGAACTCAATGCTCCTGACGTAATCTGGACATTACGTAGTTGTATTTGACAGCCTTTTAACAACTGTTATCAACCAAACTTGGTATTAAATCTCAAAAACAATGTATGTAATCTGCAGAAACACTTATTGACTTCTTTGGGACTCTGATAAAGCTGACTTATGTCATTAGTTTACGGTTAAAATGTTAGAAGATCCTCACAAGCTAATTAAAGTGAAACACACCCTATTTAATTCAGTTTAGTTTAAAATATTTTAATAATCTCAGATAGAAATTAAGTTTCTGAGTCACAACGACATTTAGATGATTGTTACACCAATTCTGAAGAAGCCTATAATAGAAAATGTTAAATACAACACAAAGTATTTGTCTATTCATACTTTACAATCAGTAGACCCACATCTATCTGGAGGTTTTACTGAAAAGCTGATTTTGCTGCAACCAAATCAACTTTCAGTTAATTTATAGAAGCATTTTGATAGAAATAACGTTCTTATAACTGATAAATAAAAATAAACTAACAAATGAAAAACTAATGCAGAAAATAACTGATCTATTTTTTGTTTTGTTTGATTTAATTGTTTTTATTATTATTTGACTGTTTTTGTTCCACAAATAAAACAAAAACAAGTACTTTTCCACCGTACTAACCTGCGTACATATATGTACATATTTGTTCTTTTTATCTCCTCTCTGTCTATATTTAGTGTATTTAGTGAGCGTGTGAAACAGAAGGTAAAATCCTTGTTTGTACAAATGAAACGCCTTATTTACAGTGGAATCCTTACATAACAATGAACTACAAACAGAAGGTGCGATTGTTTCTCGCGTTAGCTGTGGCCGAGGGTGGGCGGGGTTTCATCCGCTGCCTCTCTCTCCTCCCAGTCCCCTCCTCGGAAGTAGACGTATCCCGTCTATATTCCGTTCTTATTTTTTTTATATATTTATATATCAACCCCTCTACCCTCCAAACTCACAATGGACGACTAAACCGGAGCACGGGTCCTCGATTCCACCCGTCTTTCTTCCTGCTTGGATCGAGAGGACCGGATGAAACCCAACTGTGGTTTTCTCCGCTTCGCAGGGGAGGTAAGACGCCGGGCGCCGTCTACTTCCTGGCGCTGACTCAGGCATTTAAATGTCCCTGTGGTGTCGTTAGTGTTTATTATTGCAATATAGCAACTAATCGCTTTTATTTCGCCCCAACAGGAAGCTCTGAGTTTTGTTTCTAGTATATATTTAAACAATAAATCTGCTTTTTGTTCTCCGTGCCGTTAGCTGCTAGCTGCGCTGTGAAATTAGCTGCATTCCAGAAAGTAGTCTGTTTTATTTTCAGTTGCACCTGCCTGCTGACTTCTGGAAATTTCCCTAATTTCTGTCGCACCTTCCAGGTGTTTTCCAACCTGTCATCAAACCCTGGCTGTTTTAAAATAGTGATATAACTTTTAAAATTAACAACTAAAATTATTAAGTTTTACACAATCCAACCTTTTTGACAAATTATCTATCCAAAGTTATTATAGGATGATTTAGATCAAGTCTTAGAATGACCTAGTCAAAGTCCAGACCTAAATTCTGGAAATTGATCTTCACACATGCTTTCTATCCAGTCTGACTGAGCTTTAGATGTTTTTCAATAATTGACATTTTGCAGCTGTATGTCAAATTATATTATTGATCTGTATCTTTATGCAAGTATCAGTTAAAACAGTAGTAAGTCAATTGAAGTTTGTGGCAGCAACAGTGCGACAGTGTTGGATGTTGAAATGAATTTAACTTTAGCACAGCGATATGTCGGATGTTCAAAAACTGAATTTCTTACATTGAAACCTCTGGAAGAAAAAAGTATAAAAATATCAGAAATTTCCATATTTAAACATTTTAGATTTTGTCCTTCAACCTCAGCAATGTTTTGTAATTAATGTTTTACCCATTTTGCTGGTTAATATATTACTTTTATTAGATATTTAGGTCCAGATTACAATGAAATTTGATATGTTTGCCATTAAAAACAGCAGTAGGCTAGGATGACATCGTCATTTTTGAGTTACAAAAGCATGGCCTTACATTTTCAAATTTGATTTAAAGATGCACCGATTACAATTTTCTCTCCGATCACCAATCTTTAAAGATCAAAGCAACACTACAGGTCTGTTTACAATGAGGGAATAAAATTATAACATGATGGGAAGCAGCAGAACTCGATGTTTTGTTGTTAAATAAACCAACTAAAAGCTGAAACTTGGATTTTAAAATGGAAATCAACTAAGCGATAAAGCAGAGACTTTGAAAGCGTTAACATAAAAACACACGTTGTGTTTACGTGAAGGTGTGTGTGTGTGTGTGTGCAGGTAGCTGTATCCAGTGGGGAGGTCGGCTCGACCCGGGGAGGCCAGAATGAAGTTCGCCCAACCCTGGGGACGCCAGAGGTTGTCTTTTCTCCTGGAGAAGGCCGCCTCTAGGGAAGCCCAGACGTGGAGAGGCTACGTGGCCAAGAAGCCCACCTCCCAGGTCAGGACGGCTCCACTGCAACAACTACAAATGTTAACAAGTTTCTAGAGTGAATGTCTCTATAAATAAGACAAAACTTACTTACAAGTAAGTTTCCAGCAAGAAATCTGAGCTTGTTTTATTTAAAAACTCTTTAAAATTGATTAAAAAAAAAACTTCTAGTCACGTAAAACGAGACATTTTTACCATATTACTACAGTAGTGAAATAATCAGCCAATAATCTACTTCTTCATCAATATTTAGGAATTATTGACTTCTGTTTCTTGCTGAAAGTTACTTTTAAGTTAGTTTTCTTTTTTCAGGTGTCCTAACACAAAAACTGTATTCAAGTAACAGTAGCAGTACTTCAATATATTTTTACTGAAGCAAAAGTTAAAAAGTATCCGTCCAATAAATTACTCAAGTACCAAATAACTGATAAAATTATCAATCATTTAATATTTAAATATTACATCATCAGATGTAATTTTAGGTACATCAGTTAAGTAGTTAAGTTTCTACTTAACTTTAAAATATAAAGTTAAGTAGAAATTTTGGTATTTTAAGGAACAAAATTACAATTTATAAAAGTAACAAAAAATAATAAAATAAGGCAAAATAATTTTTTCCAAATCAGTTTCTTTTACTAAATAATTTGAACACAAACTGCAGGTGTGTTTCTATGTTTTTGGTTAAAACGTGTTTGTTTTTCATTCAGTGGGAAGAAAATCCAGAAATTTTACTCAAGTAAGAGTAGAAATACTTCATAATAAAAATACTCAAAGTACAGTGTAGTAAAAATACTCCTAACAGTACGTTTTCTTTTTTTCAAAAGCTAAATTTTATTTAAATTTGGTTTCTGGGTCACAAACTGAGGGGAAATCCGCCGTCAGAGAGATTTCCCACTGTGGGAACTGGATGAACTTCGGATGTTTCTGGCTTCATTTTGGGATTTTTACGTCACGGATTCTGTTGGTTTTCAGGGGAAAACCTGAACAACGTCAAAAACTCATTTCTGCTTTTTCTTCCCTTTCAGTTATGAAACCGTAAAACAACTAGGAAGTGTTGACACTCTGTCATATACATGCAGATACATCCATATTCAGGTCAAAGTACTTTGGTCAAAGTTTCTGTTTGTTGTTTTAGACTAAAGGAGAAATGCAGGCAGCGGCGGCCATGTTGGAGCAGCAGGCTCGTTTTTTAAATATCACATTAGAAACAGTTTATGTAAATGGAAAAATCTAAATAACTTTATTGATTTCTTTAAAATGTTTTTACAATGTTTTCAGAGTGTAGCAAACTTTTCTGTAAATAAATGTAACTTTATAACTGACAAATGCTAAAGTCCAAACCTCCAGCTTGTTATTCAGGTTCTGAATAACACATTAAAACTTTTATGGGTTGTGGACGATGACTTTAGCATTAGCTGCTACATCTTTAGCATTGAAATGCTATTTTGGGCTAGCATAGCTTCACTGATAGGCTAACTCCTTTTAGCACAACTTGAACACACCAGTAATCATTTCTGGCGACCAATCAGATCGTTTTTAGAAGCAGAAGTTAAAACCCAGCGGACAGAGAGAAGCTTTTCCCATCGCTGCTGTTAGCGGACGTCGCTTGTGCGTCAGATTTACGGCCGTACCAGAAACTCGCAAATACAAAGGTTCCGCCCAAATCTTTTACAAAGTACAAAAGAAAATTAAATTAATTGTGTAACATTTTTAATGTGTTGATTAAATTAATGTCTTAAAATGTTTCTCTTGAGTTTAATAATTAACAGACATAATAAATTTGTTAGATTTATTTGGATCCAGAGATGGGAGGGAATCATTTTATTTTGATTTCTTTCTCTCTCTCCATCATGTTTTCTTGTATTTTATTTATCTGTTCTAGTCATTGTGTTTGTGCAGCTCTGCTGTTGTTTTAAAGTGCTTTTTAAATACAGTTGGTTTAGGAATCGAAAGCAAAACACAATCAACATTCCAACCCACTTTCTATTATTAAATACCATAAATACCATCTATTCATTCACCGGTTTATAAAAAACCAACCACAGAGAATTTTCTCCTTAATTTTATTTTGTTTCCTCCCGTCTCCTTGAGGTGACGTGTTTCCAAACCGTGAGGTTAAAGTTGCAAAACGATTGTTGACGAATTGTTGGGTTGCCATGGTCACGTGAGTCTGGGCGGCGTTTCGACTCAGCGTTTCACAAAAGACAGAAATAAAACCTGCTGTTCTCAGATGTGACACACATTCAGAAAGCAGCAGAAAGACTGAGTCACAACAAACCAGCTGACAGGGTGTGTGTGTGTGTGTGTGTGTGTGTGTGTGTGTGTGTGTGTGTGTGTGTGTGTGTGTGTTGCAGCACGATCAGCTGGTCTCACCCTGTCTGCGCTTTGTGGCGTCACCTGTTTGTTTCAGACGTGTTGTCAGATCTTGGACACGCCTTAACTCAGCTACTGAGTTAAATAGCCTAAAAAAGTCCTTAAATTCAAAATAAAACTTAGTTTACTGTAATTTCTCTAGTTTTATCTGCTCAAAAAAAAAATACAATCTGTATAAAATCTGTTTATCCTTTAAAGATCCGAATAAAAAGACTTTCACTGTTGCTTTAAGAAAATAAAAGAAAATTTTCAAACTTTTTGGGTTTTCAACTGTTTTCTGTTTTCTTGGCCAAATTTTCTACATTTTTGATTTGTGACCAACGTCCCAGCAAAATCATTTCAAGGTACCACAAATGGCCCCCGAGCCACACTTTCCACACTAGTGGAAAAGTTTGAACTCTGACCTTGAAAGTGGCCGTCGTCATGGCAACCTGTTTTCCCGGTTTCAGGATACAGACGTCTCCCCGGCGCAGCGGGACGAGGCGGTGCGCTGGCTGACGGAGCTCCACGGCCGGCTGCAGCTCTACCCGGAGACCCTGGTGTTAGCCGTTAGCATCCTCGACCGCTTCCTGGCTCCCATCAAGGTACCGGAAACACACAACCTGGTTCTGGTTCTGCCACCAGACACACACATCTCCGTTTAGTCAAAACAGTATCAGCAATAAGTAAAGTTGTTTTAGTAATTCAGCTCAAAACTCAACTTTCCTGTTGAATCAGTGAAAGAAAACAAACTCTGGATGTTTTAAAGCAGAAACTTTTCCATGTTATGAAGCATTAAACTGGCTGAGGTTCCCCAGAAAATATAGAACAACATATATTCTGATTGTAGATTTTATCAGGGCTGGTTTCATGTCTTTTCCTTGATCGATCAATTGATTGATTATTTGTTCTCAGGCCCGTCCGAAGTACCTGCGCTGCATCGCCATCGCCTGCTTCTTCCTGGCTGCCAAGACCTGCGAGGAGGACGAGGTAAACGGCTTCAACGCCGGGAGTCAGCGCCGCTGGGAGGAACGTCAGGGAGAGGCTGACCGTGTGTGTGTGTGTGTGTGTGTCTCAGTGTGTTCCCTCTCTGAAGGAGCTGGCTGCCTCCAGTAACTGCGGCTGCTCTCCGTCGGAGATCCTGAGGATGGAGAGACTCATCCTGGACAAACTGGACTGGGATCTGCACACCGCCACCGCTCTGGACTTCCTGCACATCGTACGTTACACACACAACGTACGACGTGTGTGTTACATCGTACACACCCACACACACACAGAGAGCCGAAACGATTAATCGATTATTATAATAATCGTCAACTAATCTTATTGATGCAGAGGAAGAATAAACCTGACTTCTTAACATTAAAAGCAGAAAAATTTTTTAAATATAATTTAACGATTCATGAAAAGATTTGAGGATTTTTGTTAAATTATGATTTTGTGTTTTAGTTGTTTTCTTTAATCTCTTGTTATCTAAATACTAATCAATTAATGCAAGTAATTAATCTACAGAAGATCAGCCGTTCACTAAATTAATCTTGTTGCTGTTCAAGCAGCAACATTTTAAAAAGGAATTTAATTATTTGTTTATTTGCATTTTTATCATATTGCATAAAAAATTCTCGAGTGGAATAACTGATTA
>CAEGAG010304558.1:0-14776 GCA_903067065.1 Brachyrhaphis terrabensis | reverse complement strand
AAGAGAAAGAAAAAGGAATTAGGCATTGACTGTGTTTGCGTTTCAAAATGAGCGCATCAGAGTCTTTGTCTTTACAGGCTTGGATGCACACACATGGTATTTAAGTGCATTCGCCTGTCTGTGTGCTTCCCATATGGTTCTTATTGATCCATGTCCCCTTCATACTCCTTCTGCTGCCTCGCGTTCCTGCTGTTTCTGTCTGCTGCGTGCACTGATGGTGAAGGAATGATGGAATACTGCAGGGTGATTCTCTGGTTTCCTGGAAGCTGGTCTGGCTTTATCAGAAGCGGCTGTGACAATACTCCAGCTGATGGGCCAACCAAACATCTCTCCTGTAAGCGTCGATCGGGCAACAAATAAGCCTTCCTGGAAGGAATAATGAGCAACCCGGAGGCCCTTCCTGGAAGGCCGGAACAGATTGCCAGTTGCGAGGCATTTTCCTAACATCTTGAAAAAAATTTCCACCTTCAAAACTTGACGTGGCTGACTTTGGCAGGAGCTCAGTAATTTAAGAAAGCACACCAGGAGCTGTTGGTTATGCTTAGATTTTAATCAGGCTGCAAGTGCGGGATTAGTCCAACGCCATTCCCGTTGCCCGAACTGCTCCCTTTTTTCTTGAGCTGCTGTGAAACATGCAGCTGAAGCAGAGAAAAGGGCGATGTCCAAACCACTGCTGCGAATGTAGGATCGTTGGGGAAAGGAAAAGGTCCAAAAAACTGAGTTGTCTGAGAACCGGGTGTTGTGCTTGGCTCAGGCGCTGTTGACAACTGTTGAGTTGGACACAGCAAGTCACAACCTGAAAAAATGAATCATAGTGGAAAGACTTTGTGCGAGCGTGTGAGATCCACAAGAGGAGTGAAGGATACGGGCAAAATATTCCAGCTCTACTCACCAGGCAACTATGGGGAACATAAAATGAGTCACAGCGAGCTGAGCTGGCTTATTTAGACAATGTGTTTGTGTGTAAAACTGGATTATTCTGGTTGGATTTTTGGGAAGAGGGCTCATTCAGTTCTGTTTGTCTTTTGACCAACGTCACTTTTGTCAGCAAGTGCCAGCTTAGTTTTCCCTCTCATAAACAAATAGTGTCCCTAACAGACACAGACAGATACATGTACACACATACGAGGCGTCAATGAAAAATGGGAACTGTTGAACTGAATAGTTGTAGTGACCTCTGATCAGATAAGCTACAAAAACAGGCATTATAGCCTCAGAGGTGTACACTCGCTACTCTCCTATTTAAATCCAAAGTCAAGTGTGTCAAAACACACTACAGACTACACAGTCATTATTTATTAAACAAAGATGAAGCTCAAATGGAAAAACTAATTACACATCATCTTTGAAAGCCTTGGAGAACCACTTTTAGCAGCTATCACGTCATTTTCTGTATGACTTTATCAGTCTCTCACTTTGCTGTGGAGGAATTTTGGCCTATTTTTCTTTACATAGCATTGCTTCATTGCTTGCATGACCCAGTTTAGGCCACGCTTCAGCTGCCAGGACATTAAAACTCCCTTTATTTTCTTTTTCGGACCTTCAGTTGGAGAGTTGCTGTTGTGTTTGGGATCGCTTTCCCATTGAGGACCCAAATTTAGGTCAAGCTTCTGGTGTCCGAAAGCTGATCTCTTAATACTTTGGTGCACAAAGGCGTTTGAAGCCGATTCAATGACTGCAAGGTTCCCAGGTACAAAGGTTGTTAAAGGGGACGTATTATGTAAAATTCACATTTTGCACATTTTTGTACTTCCATTTGGGTTGAAATTGCAAATAAAAACAGCCAGAGTGCTTTCAAAAAACACCCAGATAATTTTTTGGCAATAAGTCAATATTTTTTGGTGACTGGAAAACAAGACATTTCAAAAACCTCCTGGTTGTTGAGTCATATTCAATGGGCACTGCCCTGTTACCTAGCAACCCCAGCGAAGCCCAGCCTGTTACCTAGCAACCGGAGCTGAGCTCCAGCATGTTTGACCAGCTGGTTTTACTGTACTTTATAATGGCTGCTGCAATAGATAACTGTTTCATTGTTGACTTATTATTCAGAAACCACTTGCTACGTCCTGGTTGATTGTGCAGGAGACTCCACTTCTGCTTTTCAAAAACGTATGGTTGTATAATTGCGCATCTGTTTGCAGCCATTTTTACACGCGAGTGTAAACATTGAGTTGGGAGGCACAGCCAGCAGCAGCTTACTTGGATTTAAAGTGACAGAGGCCCTAATACATTCAGGTAAAATAGGCAGAACTGACGAGACTAAAGTCTCATTATCTAAGAATAATTTGGGGCAAAAAATGTTATGAACATGCTTGTAGATCTATCCTAACATGCTCAAGGAAGCATAGATCACCTTTAACCAAGCTCAAATCATTACTGTTTCACCAGCGGGTTTGACAGTTAGCATGAGATGTTTGTGCTGATATGAGTTTTGTTTTCTCCAACCATGAAGATGCTGATTAAGGTCAATCATCTCATCAATCAGAAGACATTGTTCCAGAATCTAGAATTCAAATGCAACTTTTAAAATGGGCATATTGTTAAAAATGTTAGGACAGATTTAGAAGATATCTAAATGTAATTTACTCTTAAAATATATATAACTTTATAAGAGATTCATTGCTGATGCCTTTCCTTCCTGACATTGTGTTGCCACACAGAAGTGGTCACACTTGTTAGGGAAGTGCATTTTTTCTATTAACACACTTCCTCTTATATCCTTTGGAAACAGAACAGGTTCTACAGGAACAACTCAACCAATTAGAAGATTATAGGAACGTTCTACTATTTCAGTGAAACAAATCAAAAGAGTAAAACTTAAAAGTAGATTAATTACGCACAAATAGTGAAATATTTCAAGCATTTATTTCTTATAATTTTAATGATTATGGGTTACAGTTGATGGAAATCCAAAATTCACTGACACATAAGATGATTGTTCTTTTCGAGCACACCACTCGAAAGTTTAGAGGAAGGAAAAACTGTGGTAGAAATAGGTGCATAAGAAACAGGGATAACCATAACCTTGTGGGGCTGAGACGACTCCCCAGTTATTGGTGATTTAGGGAGTTATGGCATCTGTTGAAGTTGGTCCAATGTGTTTTATGAAGCCTAAAGTCAGACCAGCTGTCTACCAGGTAATTATTTACTTAACAAGCTACAAGGTGCTGGGGATTTCACTTTCCACCAGAACCTGTGCACCCTATTAAAGGTTGAGCCAGCAAATTATCCCTGATCTAAAGAGGAAGATGATCCACCAATGCAGATGTGATGAACGTATTGGTACTTTAATACATTTTGGTGTGCTATTTAAGAATATTTAAATTCACTAGTTGTAAAATTAACCTATACGCCACTTTCTACAATGAATTACCAAAATAAATTAACTTTTTGTATTTAGTTTGTCACAAACTTTTTTCATTTTGGCTTCTTGTTCAATAGTTTGGTGATAGACCTGAGGTTAATTTCAATATTTTTTTTTTAGTTTTTTATTATGTCCTGAAGAATAAAGTTTGAATTTGCTTTTTCCCGTAGGACTAAGAGAAATAAGTTTTGTATTCTGTTGCACTGCAGCAAGCTGATTACTTCACATTTCCCAGATGTTTCTAAATTGAAGAAATAAGCTGTTTTCTCATCAGTGCTCTGTCATTTATCTCACACAAACACCCCCTTACGCAGAGACAACTCATTCACTCCTTCTCGGACGCACACACCAACACCAGGCAAGCCGTAAAAACTCAACTCAATTAAAGTGCCTCTTTCCTGGAAGCCGGCCTCAGACGGAGCACAAGGTATGCAGGGAATGGGAACCGTGTGTGTGTGTGTGTGNGAGAGAAGATGTGGTGGAGGTGGGGAGCTGGGAAATGAAGGAACTCACCTCCTACTTAATTTTACTAACAGTAATCTCACTTAACACACAAACACACACAGATTCAGCGTTGGTTTGAGAGCGAAACCACAGCCAGTCATAAATCTCGTCCACGTGGATGCGCTCACCTTTCTGACCTCACACACTCCCCATAGGATGCCATCCCCTCTCTCTCTCTTAGCCGCCAAAGGCAGGATGTATAAAATCCCACTGCATTCCTTTTCCAGTCAAGTCCAGCCCAAAGTCAGCTTTTTGCACACTAACTGCTGTGTCAAAGGTTTGCCCGTCTCCATGCTTCTGGGAATCCCTTTGTCACAGCGTGGCGCTCAGCTTTCCCAAACACACTCTCTGATTCGCATGGAATTTACCCACAATGCTCCACTGACACATACGAGAAGTGAAGATTGCGGTAATTTCAAGCCCTCGGATCATGCAGCCGTCCTTCCCTGTTGCTCGAAGCGATCTCTCCGAGTGTATAAGCACGTCTTCGTCCAGCTTTGAAATCCCATCTGACAGTAAATAATCTTGTTGTGAAGCCAGGAATTGCTGGAATACAGACTACTTTGCAACACATTACAGTAAGTTAAAGCATATCCAGTCAATATTGACTCAGGGGGGAGAAAAAGGAGAAGCAGGCAGGAGGCAGTGAGGAAGTAACACACAGGGCACACTGCATTGGCTTTTGTAAAAATAGTGTTCTTTAATATAAATTATTGAAATATTTTAGAAATATAAATATGTGCAACGTTTCTTTCATTTATTATGTAATGCTTTTGACATTGCAGATATTACAGCTTGTATTTTGCCAGACTAGTGGCCAGCCTTTTGCAAGTGAGTCTTTATAAAAGACAAATGATTCACATACACTCGGTCTACTGCTGCAGCACAACATGTAAGAACTTGGTGTTTGATGCAAGACAGTAAGACCCAGATCTGACCATTAAATACAAAAGGTGTGCATCACTGTGGCTACATAAACTCACACTGTTTCATGATGTAAAAAGAAAAGAAGAGGCTACCATTCCAATATGGATTACAGGTGAGTATGAGCACGAGAAAAACACAACAAAAAGATAATAATGTGGGTCAAATCTGAGTCTTGCAGTTAGTTTTACAAAATGCATTTTTAAAAGAATCTCCTAAGGGAAGTATTTAGTTCCCTTGATGTTCTCCAGAGGCAAAGAAAAAAGGTTATAAACAGTTCAAATAACAGCATGTTTCCTCTCAACTCCTTCATGAATGGCGCAGGAAGACCAGGAGAAAGAGAAAGAGAGAGAGCGGGCAAGCAACCAACACACAAGGCTTAAAAAGAAATAAGCTAATAAAAATGTTACACACAAAATGCATATGTCCATCTGCCTACAAAAATAAAATATATAAGCATGCACTTTGATGCACTTCTGAGTTTAATTAAAGTCATCACTGACGTTTTAAAAATATGGAATTGAATAGAATCGGAATCAAATTCGAAGAAAAATATGAAATCAGTATCGATGCAGCTCTAAACTTTATGGCAGTTTTAAAGATGAATGGCATAGAAAATGGTTGCAATTAACATAGAATTCACCTTTTTATTTGCCTTTACTTGAGATGAATCGCTCAAGATTTCCTAGCTGATAGCAATTTCTGATTTTTGCTTTAGGTCTGACCTACTGATTCTGATTTTTAGAAGGACTGCGAGGCATTAAAAGAAAACACGTGCGAATTATTTGATAGAAGTAGCACATCTGACTAGAATAGAATTGGAGGAAAATACAAAATAATCCACTTTTATTCGTCAAGAATACACTCCTACTGTTGGATTTACAATGCTTACTGCTGCAATTTCTTCATTTCCATTTGGATCCAAAATTGTTACTTGCAACACTCTTAAGTGTTGAATTTAAACAGCATTTAGACAAATAGGGTTTCTTTTAAAACAATAACAAAATCAGAGCCAGCAGGTCAGACCTCCAAGAAAACCAGATATCCATATTGGGCAGAAAAGCCTGACCAGTGCATCTCTGTTATGATCAATACTAATTTCTGATTTTCCTTTGAGTTTTACCTTCAGATGCCAATTTTGACACATATGAAAGAACAAAATAGACTTCATGTTCCTTGACAGAAATAGCCTCTTGTAATACATCATAAAATTAAGATTATTCTTGTTTAGGTATAATCTCCCTAAACTTTATTGGATTTGTATTAAGCTCAAAAAAGTGCAGCAAAGTACATAATGTTGGTTGATGTGTTTACAGACTGCAAATGATGGGAGTTCTTGGTTTTCATTTAATAAAAGGAAATATATACATGTATTTTTCATTATTAGTCCACCATTAAGAGAAAATAAAATCAGCCAATTCCGATCTCCAGCTGATCAATAGGTGAGTCTCAATGTTTTAAATACCAGTATATTTTAAATCCATCAAAAATGAAAATGTTTAGTGTGTAAACATATCAACAAACGTCGCGCCTTTGATAGAGTTTATTTTGAGTTTCATAAAAAATAAAAAAATAAATCTCATGATTGCCTAATTTTCCTTTGGGTTTGTTTTGCTACTTCCTCCATCATGCAGCCTTTGGCTACAGAATTAAAACATTTACATAAAAGTGTTTGTCTTACAGACCTAAAAATTGGAAGGTCAGGTTCTCAAACAAATTGGATATATTGGTATCAGCCAGTACAAGTTAGTTTGTTGCATTTCTAGATAAAATACTCTAAAAGAACTGATTTGAGACTAAGATGGAGCCGTCATATTTACACAAGCTACATCCTGTTGGACTGCATCATCAATCTAATCAGTGTTTTTATCAAGCTGTATACCAGTATGTCTCCTCCTTCTTCAGTTTCCCCTTCCCTAATCCCATTTCCCGCTCTTCTGCCCCCCTCCTCTGTCTTCCTTCCCCATCCCTGGGATTATTACTGACAGTCTCCAGCAATCTTTACATCTTTGCAGTCTGGATAAAAATAATTTCTTCTTCTTTTGTTTGGTCCCTCACAAGAGCCTTTGTGTCAATAAGCTTTTGTCTCGGCGACTGCGGTCTGTTTTCTGGCGCTGTCAGAGCACACATGCATCAAAAAAAAGAAAAAAATGGAGGGAAGGGTAATGGAGGAGGAATAAGAAACAAACAGCAGAAGAAGAAATGAATTTTTTTGTGTCCTACGCAGACAAAACCAACATGTGGGCCTGTACCTGCAAGAGTGTGTGTTGAGCTAGCGTGCATGGCCAGCCCACTCCCCTCTATGTGGCAACATTTGCGGGAAAAGGGAATGGAAATATGTGCACGACCACAACGCACACACTCAGACAAACAAATACTGTATGCCGGGATCTCTCCCTCTCTCTCTTCTCTCGTTTGGACTTTGCCTTTTTTCTGTTACTCCTCCTTCATTCGCTCCCTCCCCGTCTGTCTGTCCTGCGATCCAAAGTGTTGGAAAAATGAGGATGTTCTTTCTTTAAGAGCGTTAAAACCCACCGATGTCAGCGGCGGCGTGATCCCGCCATCGTTTACAATCTTCTACGAGGCTCTGCTCTGCGTCTGAGTCAGTCATAGGAAACGCTGACCTTAGACCTCTGGCTTCATCTGCCACCCCAAACGGTAGTGGTCAGATTCTCCTAAGGCAGGATAGACGAGGTAATCTCCGGTTACCCAAATCCGACTCCAGCATCCGGGGGGTTAAGGTAGACGGAGCCCAACAGCGATTTATTAGGAATCAAAAGTGCTGAGATCGGCTGAATCTGGTCGCAGTGACCTCATTTCAGTCTGATCAGCTCTGAGAAGCGTTCTGTGCTGTTCCTCATCAGTCAGATAGACGCGTCGTACTTCTCCATGAAGTCTCTGAGCGCCTGCGGGAGTTGCTGCATCTCTCCTTGGCCCGTTCGGTTCAGCGCCCTCCTGCATATGTGCTTCAGGGACGAGGGGCTGATCTTGAGGGGCTTCAGCAGCTCCAACGGGGTTTTAATCCCGCGGCTGTCCATCAGGTAAATGGTTTCCATACTTCCTTCACTCGCCCCATCCATGGTCAGTTGCACGTCCCTCCCTCTCCCCATGTAGAACGTGATGAGCTTCAGCACGCAGTCGAACCGCGGCACCTTCTCTTTGTTTTGATAGTCGTTCTCGAGGAAGAAGCCGCCTTCCTCGCTGTGGATGCGGAGGTTCCTGGTTCCATAAACCGTCTGCACGGACAGCGTGAAGAAGTAGCGGCGGTCCGACGAGTCGCGGAGGAGGAAAGTGCCAGGTTCTTCTTTGCTCAACAAGGCTTTGGCCTCCAGACCCCCAATGGGCCCAAAGTAAAAGCCGCTCTCCAGAAGCTTACGATGAGCATCCATCACCTTAAACAGATTAAAAGACCATCAGGGCACACGTCTTCTCACGTCAATTCTGTTCAACTTCACTGCGAAACCACAAAATATCATCAAGTATTTTTGGTCTAGTTTCTTCTGCAAATATCTTAGTACACTTGAAATAAGACAAAATGAATTTACAAGTAACTTAGGATCTTGTTTTCAGTCAGTAATTCCTAAATATTGATGAAAAAGTACAACTCATAAGTGGAACTAGTACTTTTTCCATCAATATTAAGGAATTATTGGCTTAAAACAAGCAACTGAAAACTTACTTGTAAGTTAGTTTTGTTTTTTTCATGCGAGCTAAGATATTTGCAGTATGGCTGCAGCTACCAATTATTTTAGATTATTCTGTCGATTTTCCTGACGACTAATCAATTAACTTGGAAAATTCTGCATACAAATCTTTTTAAAATATCAGAAGTGGATTAAAAGATGCAAATAAACAGTAATTTAATTGTGTTTTTAAAAAAGAAAAACATTTTACTACCTAAAATGCAACAACATGACATTCCTTAATTATTTGTAGCAAAGGATGTCTCTGAAACTAAAAAACATGATAAAAGGTTTACATTTTAACAACGTATGACTGAATATTTTTTAATTATAAATTAAAAAAACCCTGGATAACAAAACGTGCTATCACCACTTGAAGATGTTTGAGCAGATCAAACTTAACGACCAAGCTTTTATTTTGTCTGAAATACAAAATATATGTATAGTTTGTACAATTTGGCTTATTTACTACTCTGTATATGTTCTTGTAGCAAACAACATTTTTTTTTAGTGTATTTACTCCACTAAGCAATTAATCAATTATTAATCTAGTTGACGACTATTTTAATAATTGATTAATCGCAATTAATTTGATTAATTGTTTCAGCCCCAATTTGCACTAGAAACTAGAACAAAAATACTTGGTAAGATTTTGTGTTTTTGCAGTGTTAAAATGTTATTATGAAACTCGAGAGCAGGACAAACGCACAAACTAAAGCACTAATGAAAAAAATGGATGGATTGTAGAAGCGATAAATGGAAGAATCAATGAACAAACAGACTGATAAAACAGGATGATGGACAAACGAAGGGCTTAATTGAAAAAAATTACTGTAGAAACTTGATCACTGGACAAACAGAGAAACAAATAAATGATAAGACAAACAGATGAATGGATTAACAAATAGATGTGTGCATCAATTAAACTTGATTGATTCAGATGGATGGACAGATGGCTTAAGTTATTGAATGGCTGCATGAAAAGATAAAGACAAATACCACAAAAACAAAATCTTACCAAGTATTTTTGGTCTAGTTTTTGGTGCAAATATCTTAGCACACTTGAAATCAGACAAAACTAACCTACAAGTAACTTTTCAGCAAGATGAAGGAGTTTGTCTTTGTCAATAATTCCTCAATATTGATACAAAGTAGAAATGCACCAATCTGATATTACTATCTGTATCAGTATCATATTGAAAAAAATTCTAGATTGGGTATCGGTGACAATGTTGTGTTGTTTTTATATGTTTGACCAAGCTTGTGAAGATAGTGGTGCATTTAGGTGTGCTGGACTGGTGTAGCGTTATCAAATGTCATGTTTGTGTTTAAAAAATTAAAGTTTTAAACTTTAATTAAAAAATTAAAGTTTTAAGACAATTCAATGTTTTTCTGCATTGGAATCAGCCGTTAATAAATGTCAGATATCGGTATCGGATGTGAAAACGGTGAATTAGTGCATCCCTAATGAAACTTAAACATTTTTTCCAACATTATAAGTGAAAAAACTACCAGTGGAACTTTTTAATCAATATTCAAGAATTTTTGACTTGGAACAAGCTGCCATATCTTGCTGAAATTTTAGTTGTAAGTTAGTTTACCTTCATATCAAGTAAACTAAGATATTTGCACTAGAAACTAGACAAAAATACTTGGTTTGATTTTATGATTTTTAGTTTCTAAACCTCAGATATTGGTATTTGAAGTGGATTGGTGCATTCCTACTAAAATAGTTCTACTGAGAGATCTTTTAACTTAAACATTTTTCCAATGTTATAAGTGAAAAACTATCAGCTGAAGTAGTACTCTGTAATCAATGTTCAAGAATGATTGACTTAAAACAAGCTCCGATATCTTGCTGAAAGTTACTTGTAAGTTTTGTTTTGTTTCAAGTGAGCTAAGATATTTGCACTAGAAATAGACCAAAAATACTTGGTAAGATTTTTGTTTTTGCAGTGAGGTGAATTTAATGAAATAAAAACCTTTCCCCCCCCAACTTATTCAAATCTAGAAAATAGCTCAAATTAAACTTCAGATGCTTCCAGGGAGCAGGAACCCAGAAGAACAACCCGGCTTGACTGACCTGCTGGTAGTGTTCATGCGAGCTGAAGGGCTTGTAGTGAAGTGGGGCTAAGTCTGACCCCTGAATCCTGCTGCTCTCCGAAGGGATCACACTGCTCATTGCGAGAGGCCTGGCTACCGCGGCGCCATGGCCCCCTGCCTCTGCCCGCCGGTCGAGGGGCAGGGGGCCCGGAGCAGGAGCCCCGGGACGGACAGGTGGAGGTAAACGTGGAGCAGGGCGACCGGAGACGGAGGGGCAACGGGGCGAGGTCGGCGGAGTCACAAGCCGGGTCCAGGGCCCCGGGGAGGAGGGGTCTGATGCATCCAGAGAGGGGCTGGGAGAGGGCACCTAAGCACAGCTGGGAGAAAGATGGAGCAGGGATTAGGCATTTCCATCTATATATAGGCTGGTGACAAGCAAACATTGAGCCACGCTGGAAACTTGCACTCCTTCATGAGCAGTGACATAAACAAATGAGCACTTTGCCACACTGGAGCTCTCAGTTTACCCCACATAAAATGCAGTTATGGCGGCTGTGACAAATGCACGGAGCAGGAGCGGGTTATATTTAGTTTAAATGAATCCTCAGCGTACTCGCTGCTGCAGCGTGCAGCCAGACGGCAACTGGATCCTGATTGCTTTCAATTGTCTTCGATCGGCGCACCGCAACAAGGGATTTCTGAATCGGGGTCACAGTGAAAGAGTCCGGCACAATTTCTTTTTTTTTACTCCTCCCTTCCCCCTCTTTTCTTCTTTCACTGAATAACTCTTTATCCCGGTTGTCGGAAGAGGAGGAGGGGGGGCTTCCTCTGGTTTCACCGGGATAATAACAATAATGATAATAGTGGAGCCAATCTGGCTTGCTTTGCTGGGATCCTCTGCAGAGTACCGCCCGCTCCACCGGACAGTGATCGGTAGAGAGACGGTGAAGCTGAGCAGGAGGCGCCGTAGCGGTACAGAGAGCAGAACCGAGCCAGGAAGTTGGCCTCCGATTTGTAAAGACGCTTCATTAAAAAAAGGGCTGTTTCGCTTTTTTTAAGCACCTTTAAACCTGAACCGAGTTATCCTTCACTGAACAAACACATTTGTGGAAACCAATTGGCTTCCCGATCATGATCCTTATTAAATTAACAAGACTGCAGGCTGTATCCAAGCAAATAGCTTTTTTGTAAAATTGTTAGTCTACAGCAAGCAGAATTGCAAAAAGGTAAAATATTCTGAGCAGAAAGAGTTTATTTTTTAATACAAAAGAGAAAAATGAGCCACAGGTACTATGAGCCAGGTAAACAACAATTCAGAAGAAAAATAAATTACAAGATAAACGTAAATATTCTGACCTTGATCTAAATTTGACTTAGGACATTTTTAAAGTGTATGGTGTTGGTTGGTGTGTTAACAGGCTGGAAATAGTTGGGAGTTGTTTTTAAATCTTGAATTATTTATGGAAAGCTGAAAACATTAAGCATCTTCAGCATTCGAGCTGCCAATCAAGTTGACTGGTGCATTGACCAGGCCAGTTTCTTTGAGTTCTGCTGATTTTTGATGTCTTTAGATTATTTTTGTTTTATGATGCATATATTTTTTAAAGTGCTTCAGTGTTCTTTTATTTTTTTTAAAATAGGAATTCACCAAAGCATATGTCACTAATTTATATCTAGTTTTTACCAAACACACAAAAGAAGGAGAGGGAAATGGCCCTCTGTTATAATTTTGATATTCTCAAAATTATGAGAATATCTGATGATAAGCTAAACATACCCGGCATATTATTTGTTATTTTAGTACCTGTAACTGGATTTTGGTTTTGGTGTCAAATCCAAAAATAGTTGGTGGCCCTGGTGGCGCCACCAAGTGGGGGATGGAGGTGTTGTAATGACAAAAGATGCCAACCTCTTTCCAAACAGTCCTATGTGCATATTATATATCTGGAAGAACACCTGAAGAAAAAAAAACATATATATATATTTTTTGATTCATTTTCAGTATTTATATTAATAAAAAATTACTTAAAACAGATTAGCCTGCACTGAAAAGAGACTTGTAATGTTTTCTATCCATCTTGTTATCAATGCCTCTTTGAAATGTTTTTATATTACATAAATTAGCATCAGAATATTCTCTGTTGGGTTTATTAGTGTAAATGTAATTTTATATAACAAACATGATTTTTGATCTACATAGAGGGACTATTACAAGCAAATTACCTGACATTTATACCACTAAAAAAAAGACAGATCATTCATCTATGATATTGGCATTAAGATCTTTTTAAAAATTTACTGAATGCTTAACTAAAAATATAGATTAATGCCAGTGCCTAGATTATTGGTGGCCCCCATTTGGCCCTTCGATTTTCTAGAGGTGCCCCTGGAGAAAAGCAACAATCTTGAGTATTCAATATGTTTGTGCACAACAAAAGAATTTGACTTTGGTTTTCAATTGCTCACAGCATACAGTCGCAAAGTATAGATATCAAATTAACTTAGATCAGATTGTACAACCAGTCTGTTTTAATGAATCACTGTTCGGTGTAGAAAAACCCACTCCACGTTGCTATAATGAAGCTACAGCCGGTTTATGGCAGTTCGGGTTCCCTAAAAAGAGCGAAATAGCCCTTTACTGACAACAAGTCGGAGACGAACTTCGGTGTCATATCCCTCATCCAGAATCAGACGAAAACCAGATTAAATTTAATCCAGCCAGCAGCTGTGAGGTCTACATGAGAGCAGCTGTCCAGAGACTATTTCCCCTCTTCCAGTCGACCCGAGCAGCGAGCCTCCTCTCACAACTTACCTTGCGGATGTGCAGAAGTCCGCGCCGCAGCCGCTCGTCGCCGAAGGAAAAGACCCGCAAACTACCCGAAAGTAGCGCCAGCTGAATTATTAACTCAGGCATTAAAATCCAAAGAGAAGTGTCCCCCCCGCGAAAAAAACGCGTGGGGTTTGGATGTGAGAGCGGAGGAATGCGGCCGGTCGCAGAGATCCCATGCGAGTGAGTGAGTGTGTGTGAGTGTGTGCGTTAGAAGGTTACCGGAGGTTGTTCCAGTGTGAGTAAAAAGACGATGTTTAGGAAGGCTCCGCCCCCCCCTCCGTTCAGACCTTCTTCCAGTAAACACACGCACGCACTTACGCACGAGCTCGCGCTCGCTCCCGCTGCGCACGCAGGCAGTAGAACAAGCGGCTGTGCACGCGCCTGGGCAGATTGCCAATAAATAATCAGCGTGACCTTTGGCGCTTTGTTTCCTGGTACTGGGTTCCCTTCTCGACAAGGTGAAAAAGTTAAAAGCTGCACATATGGCACAATAAAACAAAATCACCCTCCCTGGGTAATTGCTTTTAAAAACAGGATAGACGGTTGAAATATTTTATTGAGCAAGCGAGTTATGAGGATATGAAAGGTACAATCGTGGATTTAAAAAAAGCAAAAACAAGTCTGCAACTGTTATCCCTTCACTGAGGCTCTCCCAAATGATTTTATTTATTCATAAAGGACATTAAAGAAACCTTGTTTTAATGGTGTTTTGTCTCAATCTACTCACTAAAAGCAGGATAGATCTGTTTTTAAAAAATAAGACAACATATAAAAATGGTCTGCAACTCTTCACAGTTGCTCTCCCAAAATGGTTAGGTAATGAACAAAGTTTTATTTATTCATAAAGGAAGTAAAAGAAACTTTGTTTTAATTCTATTTTTGCTAAGTAGGTGCATGCTTCAATCTACTCACAAAACTACACCTATTTGTTTTTTTCCAAATAAAATAAAAATAATCTAAATACAGTGGACCACCGGCTACTCAAAATTGTTTGTAGAATTTACATATTTGTATATATTTTCGTAGTTTATCAAGATACTCAAAAAAAAAAATAATGCAGCTTGGGAATTTTACTTAACACTGGCATTTGCAAAGCGGCCAATCCACAATCCAGGAGCCTTATTTATTTTCCTTGGCGGTAATTTACTGTAATGTCATGAGTGGTGATAAGGAAGAGCGTGAATGCAAGCTTCTGCACCAACACAGTTTCCTCTTTGCATATGAATGCACATTAGGTTATATTTGGTGTTTGAACTATTACAATAGGCAGTTATAACCATCTTTAGTTGGAGTCTTAAGCATTTGCTGATTTTAGCTATTTGCAGGCAGCTGTGGACCCCAACCACCACTCCACTGTAAATACAAAAAACCCGATTAGATTAGATTCATTATTCTCTTTGTATAGAATAATAAATCAACTGTGATTAG
>CAEGAG010304548.1:0-79671 GCA_903067065.1 Brachyrhaphis terrabensis | reverse complement strand
AATGTGGAACATCCTTCTTAAGTAGATTTCCTTTAATTGAGCTCACCAGACAAACTAATCAACCCAGCTCTCTGAAAATAATTATATTGATTCTAAGAGCCCTGACACACAATACTATCTATAAATTTAATAGCACAACAAAAAATGTAATCTTTATGACACTTTAATCCAATATGAATAATAATTTGGAACAAGGCGTACACAGAAGCGTCAAACTTGGCCTAAATTATTTTTCTTTATGTTGACAATTTTCTTTGAAGCACAAAGTCTAACTTCAAAAGAGCTTTATAGTATAGATTTTAATGATTAAAACATCAGGTATAATCCGAAAAGTTTTTTTGTTTTTTTTTGCTGCGTTGGATTCTCTGGGAGAGTGCATGTGTGTGTGTAGGCGTGTATCTGTGTGTATTTGTTTGAGATGCTCGTCCAAGACACAATTTATGCAAGAACCATCACCTGCTATGTTGCATCACTGGCAAAAACACATATTGATGCCGAATGGTGCTATTACTGATAATCTATAGAGTCCAGCCAACCACCTTGTGTGGAAATCTAATGCATTGCCAGGAGGCAACCGAATGTGCTCATAAATCTTGAAATGCTTCACCTAAGGGAACCAAAAATGAACCATTCATTACGTCTGCAGAGCTAGAATTTGCAGTCTAACCATCTCACAGCTTTAAATTATTGAAAATATTTTCTAGAAAAAGAAACTAGCCATGCTTTGTGGTCTATTATCCTTTCAATATATTTTAAAATTAAGTGTCTTTTATTGTCTCCCACCCAGCCACAAGCTATCTGCCTGTGACAGCAGGCTGTAATTTTAGCAATGGCTTGCAAGGCCAATTTGCTCATCCACACCTGATTTACAAGGACGTTAGTTGTTTTATCATTTTCTCCCCAAACACAGCGTTTTCTTCTCTTGGAAGAGCTCACAAATATTTTTCAGATCACATAGAGAGGGAAGACGGACAGCGAGCAGGTAAAATGAGCTTATGTCACCGTTGTAATCCAAAGCTCGCTGAAATGTTATTTAGTACAAAATAATCTGAGTTTAAAAAGCTAATTACCAGAAATGTTTGCTCATAACCTGTAAAAAGGCCAAAGCCTCTCACATGCAAATGAACATGACATTTTAATTCATAAAACGTTTTCTGAGCAGAAGTTCAACGGCATGTATGAAAACTTTTATGCCATCTTGTATGCTGCTAGGGAAGTTATAATGTAGCTGTAAGATAGAAGTTGAGGCATTGTATTGTCTATTGTAAAAATATAAGTTACATGATATATGAGGAAAAAGATTTCATTGCATTATTATTCTTAAACAACACTATGACAATATCAATTGCAAATAACAAAGATGTTCCTTCCAAAATCCCAAAAGGTCAGGTTTCTGTATTTAGATCACTTAGATGGATTTATTTTTGCAGTGGTTCAAAACACTGCAATTCCATTCTCACACTCTGTACATTAAAACAAAACAAAAAAATCAACATAAAACAGAACCATTCACACATAATAGTGCTCAAAGTGCTTGAGCCTCCACAAAACAGATCACAGCAGGACATAGAATATCAGAAAAAAATATGAATGAAATCTGTTATTCTCATGTTCCCATCATTAACATCTTCTTGACTATCTTCTATATCAGGTGTGGAGTTCCAGAGCAGGAGTCTATCTAACTATCCAGATAGATTACAGTCACACAAAGGTTGAACACGACACTTAAAACAAAACAGTGCCCTAAATATTGAAATTCTGATCAGTCCTGTGCATATTTCATGGAATTGCAATGAATATTGTAATTATTGTGTTACTTTGATGGAGAAATGTTCACAATTCCATGCATCTAGCGTGAAATTGCTGAATGCTGGCCTGTTTCTTTAAGTCATTATATATGATTTTCAGGCGTAGCCGTCCTCCGTGGTAAGCTGTTAAATCTCACAAGTCATTTGCAGCACATAAGACATTAAGCCTACTGGATAATCGCCTGTTGGGTGTTGCAGTGTATATCTATCCTGCATGTCAGTGATGACAATCTGTTTTATGGTCAGGAAACACTTAAAATACTACAGCGTGGCTTCTTCTGTGAAAGCCCTTTAATGGAGCTCGTCTGTGTAATGGATGACATGTAATGAGTTATACTCTCAGGAGAACATTAAGGCCACATCAAAACCAACAGCTGCTGACCATTGCTTCGTTCTCTGAAGAATTCAGCGTGTGCTCACTGTGGAAAACAAATCCCGTAATCATGAATTTTTATTTGCACCTTTCTGCCTTGCACAGCCACAAAAGTGTGGGAGGAACCCCTTCAAATCCTCTCGAGGTGCCGCCCAAAAACCCTCGTCATTAGCCACCCCCGCCTCTCTGGATCAGCTTCAGCTTTTATAATTATTACAAGCTTAAAAGCATTTGGCGCTCCCTTCCTACTTTCTTTGCCGCTAATGAAGACCAATTTCCAGCTAAAGTAAAAGGCGGTGGTGTCAAATGAAAGCCTGGATGTATTGGAGTGTCTAAATGAATTAAGCTCAAGTTGCATGACACTTCTAAGTAGCTGTTTGTACAGGAGGGTGGGATTATTATTAGTTTCACACAGTGTTAATGGTGGGGAGCATCTGTCTTTATGTACAGTGCCTTGTAAAAAATATTTAGTCTTTAAACTGTTTCACATTTTGTCAACCACAAATGTAAGGGCATTTAGTTAGGATTTTATTTTATTTTTTTTCTTCATATGGGAATCCAAAAAGTGTGGAAGGTAAAATTCTAATATTCCTGAAAGAAATCCGGTGCAAACAGTGATATTCATAAGTCACATAAACAGAGTCCACCTGAGTATAATTTAATCTCAGTACAAATACAGCATGACTACATTTATGAACAAACAGCAGCATGAAAACCAAGCAACACGACTGCCAGGATGCAGATACAGAAAAGTTAAATGCTGAGTTTGTTGGAATACAGCTGAAGTGTCAGGTCTAGTAAGAGAAGCATCAGTTAGAGAAGCAGCTAAGAGAGTCTTGAGCTGCGCTTTTACTGATCTTAAATCTGCACAAATTTGAATTACGAAAATAAATTGTTTTAATGGAAACATGCCAATTTCAAAAAAAGATTTTCAATAAAGTTTTTGCACTATGATTGGGACGTTTTTCAGCTGTATCAAAATTTGTGTATTTAGCAAAACTGCACACGACTCACGTGTTCAACAACCAAATGTTACTTCCATACACTACAGGCCGAAAAGACGAAGAAGACGATAAGAAATAGTCTGAGGATGATGGCGCAGCATGTTTTTTTAATGACTTATTGTGTGAACAAACTTATGTGTGACTTTAATTGCCTTTCTTATTTAACAAAAATGCCTCAATTGCAGAATTTAGTTTTTTGGGTTTTTTTACATTAGCAGAGCATCAACAAAGTTTTGAGCACATTTGTGAAATGTGCTCAAAATGGAAAAGCAGATATGATCACTCTTGAGGAGTTGCAGAGATTCAAATTGTTAGGAAAGAACTCGTTGTGATGCACTTCACAAATCTGGACTTAATTGAAGCCATGAGAAGTTATATTTGCAGCTTGCCACAAGCCGAAAACCAAGCTTGTGACAAGAAGGTGCCTACTACTTCCTGATGTGTGTGTAAAAATCTCACACTGCACATCACATTGAAAACATCATCTCTGTGGTGAATCTGTGGGGACTTTTGGATAGTTAATGACATGACTTCAAAATTGATGTTCACAGATGTTCTCCTTAGAATGTGACTGAGATTTATGTGTTTGCCACTTGCCAGAGACATAACAATGTAAAAGATGGCAACAATTTGAGTGTCCACTTGGGCGAAGGTGGCGGTCACATGCCACAAATCACTTGCATCTGTAATTACAGTAAAAAGGGCTCTTCACAATTGTGTTTTCACATGAAAAGTAAGAGAAAATGTGAGAAACCCTGAGGGGTGTGAATATTTCTGCAAGGCTCTACTGAATATAGATTTGTATGCAGTAAACTCAAATCAACCACTGTCCTTTTTGCCTGATAAAAGGCAATCAGATCTCTGTTACTTGGCCTCTGCTCTCAGGTTATTGACATAACAACTGGAGAAGAAACTGGAACAGGAATGCAGCAAGGTCTACCACGACTGCTTTACCATTCAGCATGACACAGAAGAAAGGGATAAACCTGCAAAGGATTATTATGTAACTCCTGCAAATAGTGACAAACAGCGCAGCCTCTGTCATGTCACAAATTCATTTTAAAATCTCCCAGCGCTCCGCAGGATAACAGTGTCATCCTTGACAAATGGGTTGCACAGACAGACATTTATGACTCCGACTGCAGCTACACACACATACACAGAGATGCTTGTGTAATTAATTTTTTAAATGTGGGGTTATAGGGTGGAGTGGGCTACTGTGCTGACAGTGTGGTTAACAATGAAATCCCAACAGGCAGGGTTACGGAGGCCGGGTTAGTCGAAGTGAACCAGAGCAAAGGGAACGCACGTCTCTGAGTCGGAACAAAACCAGATGCTTGGTCCTCTGAGCCATGTTTAGTCAGACTAGTCTGTAAGGGTGATTAACATTTGGGCCCTGGTGACTCATTCCTGCTTCATCCTGAACCCAGTGACAATTACAAAGAGCCTCAGCGCTCCAACTACACACGGTCCATCCCTACCTGTGCCTCCGTGGTGCACAGATGACGCCGCATCCCTCTGTGTCTTTCTCTGTCCTGCTCAGATGAATCAGACGTTTATTTTAATCAAAACACATTTTTTCTCACTGCCGACCTTTCAGACGAACAATACAAATGGCTGCGCTGGCAGATGGATCTGCAGTGACAGTACATTTGTTGATCAGAATATTTCATTCAGGCTTCACTGTGTGACGAGCTGCGTCACGCTCTTTGTCAGCAGCAATCATTCTCCTTTTGAATGTCGTGCGTTCTTTTGTTGCTGTCCCGTCATTATCTAAGCACTTCTTTTAGTGCCTGAGCAGAGAAGGCCCACTTGATGAAGCCTTTATTGATTAAATTATGAAATATAGTGCAGCCACGCCAGCACAGCTTTTTTCAGGAGAGAATCACATCTCATCAGTATTATTGAAAATACGGAGGGTGCTCTCGTAGCTGACTTTTGAGGAATTCTGTGAGAATTTGGCGCAAAAATATACAAAAAATGGTGCAAGGAAAGACTTTTTTTCTAAGCAAAGTGTGGGTGTGTGCATGTGGAGATGGCAGAAAATCTGCCAAAATTAATGAGAAAATATAATTTTAACCAGCTTCTGTTTTTACTGTAATAGTGTAAATATTCTGAATCATTCAAAATAAACAATAAAAAAGGTAAATAGGCAAATAACAAAGTACAAGGCACTGTAGCCAACAAAAACTAGTATTACTAAATACTGTATTTCATATTAATTATTATAAGAAATAATATTATAATAATAATTAATAGTGGCACTAGAGACATGGTACGTAAAAAATTAATATGTAAAAAATAAAAAGGGTAAATATAACAAACATATCAAACATGCTAGTGTTTGATATGATTTACCGTTTAATAATAGTGTTGTTAAACATTAGTGGTGGTTTTGAATAACACTTTTAAAAATAACACTACTTTTTAATAGTTATTAAAAATAATATTATTGCCATTATCATCAGTAAATAGGCTCATACTATTGCTATTAATTTCGCCATTGCCGCTACTACTCATAATATTCATAATCATAATGTTGCTTATAATAAATATCATCACATTCCTAAATGCTAAGGTGTTTTTAGGGGAAGATAAAGAAATAAGCAGAGATCATGTGGCAGGTTGTTTACTGTGTCAAGCATAGAATGAATTTATTGATGTGTTCATCTGAGCTCAGCTCTCCTGAGGTTGAAACATGAAATGGCAAAGACGCATTTATAAAAGCACGATGTGGTATTCCCTCTCTGTGGTTCCCTTTTGAATAATGAGGCGCAGAGCATCTGATCATGTGATAATCACTTTTTAATGTTCTTTTAAAGACGTAACTCAACAGGACAGATGAACCAGCTGACCCTGCATTCTTATTGCTTAATCAGCTGTCAAATTTTCATCAGCCAAATTGAGTACAACAAAGTCTTTCTGCTGAACTCACTGCAGCCTGCACGCACAAGTGATCTGCTCTGGCACTTTAATAACTGATCCTCGTCAGCTGTGGGCGCCTTGAAAAGAGGATCGCTTTTTCAAAGTTAATCCATCACCGCAGTCTAATGAGGCAACGCCAGTTGTAGGAAGAATAAAGGGAAACACGAAGAGAGGAGAGAAAAGCAAGAAAATAAAATCATGCAAATTATGTTTGGTGATGAAACTAGCAGAAACCTTGAAGTGTATGGACTTAGCATGTAGTTGCATTTTTTTATTTTTTATGTAGGTCTGGACTTTGACTAGGCCACTACAAACACCTAAATATTTGCTTTAATTAAACCATTTTATGTTAGCTCTGGCTGAATGTTTAGAGAAGTAACGTTTTCGAGCTGACAAAGTGGAACCTCGATCCTGTCGAGCTCATGTCTTCAGCTTCCCTATTTTTCTGCTTCTTTTAAATGCTTTCAGTATTTCTTTTTATCTATTTGGTTTTCCATTATGTGTCCATTTCTGGAAGGCACATCAATTTGTGCTGATAAATCTCGGCATTTAAGAAAATCTTGCTGATGTAGTAACTGCTTGCTGTCATTTTAAGTTTCATTTTGTTCCCGATACAGTGTGTCAGTACTACAGCAGGGTTAGTCACCAATGTTAAACACGTCAGAGTGTTGCCTTAAGGCTCAGAGAACCAGAACTGGACACCCAGAAGTTATCAGCATTTATGGCTTACAATGAAGTGAATATTTTCCTTTTTTGGGGTTAATTTAAAACAGCTAAACTGGATGGCACTTTCCCCATTGATGGTGTTACATTTCAACCACACAACCGTTCTTGTGCAGATCCTACACTAAATAAAAAGACATTATCCTTTTTCTCACGTTCTGGCATAAAGTTGGACTTTTTTTTATAAGGTTACTTGATGTCATCAAATGGATTTGCTAAAAGCCAGAATAATGAAAGTATTCCAAGGCATCAGCCCAGAAGTTAAAACTTGGGCACAAATGGGTCTTCCATTTGGACAAAGATGATGGCGCCTAATTAGTTTCAAAGACAACAAGGTGAATAATGATTTGGAGTGGCTGTCACTATGCCCTGATCTCAGTTCCACAGAAAAAACGAGACAAATTTCCAATCAATCAAGATAAACTTATGAAAAAATACAAAGAATGTTTGACCCAAGTTATGCAGTTTGAAAGGCAAATCTAACAAACATCAAGGAAATGCATAAAAACCTACAAATTTGAAAGTAAGAAAAATATCTATACATTTTTTGTTTATTATCCTTGCATTTAGCAAGCAGAAAAACATGCTGGTAATTCTAACTAACCAAAAACAGGAAATGATTACGGTAGTTGAGGTTAACATCAGTCAGCGATTTAAAAAAATGTAATGTTTCCTTTGGTACAGCACATGTGAACATCAAGTTTCAAGAGAAATTCAGTACATCCATCTCATCTCCTTCCATGGGAGTGCAGGCTGCTGTTTCAGTGTCCAGCAGAGATTCTGAGGTTATCAACAGTACAGTCAAAGGTGTTTGAAGAGCACTCTATCTATTGTGCGACTTCATGCAGAGTTTTTATTCTGCATAAAGTGAAAGGTTCAGAAGGCTTTGGAGGGCTTTAAAAAGTGGGACACGGTGGTAAGAGCCATTCCCCCACATCAGCCACCTCTCATCTTCAGCCTCTGCATGCATGCACAGCATTACACTCGCCAAAAAAGCACAACTGGCTGCATTATTAAATTCTTCAGGGCACATTGTTGACAATGTGCAAACAGACAGGAAGGAGTTTCCTTTTCCACGCTTTTCAGTCCTTCATGGATAAGGTAAATCAAGGCACATGCGCCGCATGCAGGCTGTTGGGGAACTATAAATTATTCTCCACCTACACTTTGCCTTCAAGATTTACATGTTTCACTAAACAGAAGAAGAAGACACACAACACATGACACAGACAAGAGCTGGTTACGTAAGACATAGAGCTTTGCACTCGTGGTTTTTTATCTCATTGACCCAAGCAGGGAAGCAGCCCAGCCACCCACATTTACACTTAGCATGCACGGGCACATAGGCTTCAGCTCATACCAGCGCCTCAGATAAAGGCTCCCATGGTGCAAGTGTTAAAATGATCGTGCATGATAAAGCGCCGGGTGAACTCGTCCCTACAGTTGCAGAAGCGATATCAAGAGTGTTCGGCTGCAGCGCACTATCTTAAGTGCACACAGGAACAGCAAATAGTGGTCCATAAACACTTCAGACTGAGGTTAGCCTGAGAAGAGAAGAGATATTCCCTCCATGGGCCTCTTTAGAGAGAGGCGAGAGGGAGTGTGAGTCACTGGCAGCAAGAGGAAGATGAGCAGTCCAGCTTCCTTCTCCTGGACCAAAGTGCTTCTGTTAGCCCTTCATATCCACCCAGCTGTCATCCCTACCGTAGCTGGAGAATCAGTGGTGCAGGAAGCTGCCATTTACAGTTATATTATCTCTCTCTACCCAGCAAGCAAGAGACAATGTCCAACTGGTGGTGTGGAGGCTGCAGTTTTCTATTAATTTCCATATAATTTACACAGCATCTTCAAGGGGAACTCCCTCTAAGAAACTTCCCCTTTGTTGCGTCTAAATGATCGTCAAGCCAACAAAACGATAATCATCTGTTTGGATGGTGAGCGAGGTTCAAGTTAACGCTGGCGGTAATTTCTTTTTTTCATCCCTCAGGGAATATTAGATTTAACATCCATCTACCTAAGTGGTGTGACACAGGTGTGATAACCTGTGTTAGTCACCCCATAGCTGTTACAGGAGCAAACACTTTCATTATCTCTCTATAATATCCAAGCCAGTAAACTGATGTACTCAAACAATATGCGAAATAAGAGGTTTTGCCATCAAGGAGGCCATTCAAGTAGTCATAGACAAAGTGCCATGCAAGAACAGATGAATGGAGGGAGAGAGGGATATGATGTCTCAGAGGAGCTGATATTTTTCGAAATATAGAACGCTCCAAATGGGCTTCAATTATTAATTGGCAAGAAGCAAAAGAAAGGCCGCAAAAATCAGTGAAAGATGAAAAGCGGAAAGACGGTTAAAAATGTCTGGCCTCTGCTCTGCATGCAGCAACAGACACTGAAAGAAGCATTGCCGTTGTTATGCTAGCAATTAGCATTTTGGTCCACTAATAGTTAGAATTTTGGTTTCTGGAAAGAAAACTATGACATAAACAAAAAGATCTTGACACTCAACAAGAATCAGTACAGGCTAATGGGGATTTTTTTTTTTTTTTTATGTTTTTTTTCCATGTGTAGCTGTTTTTAGTTAAAGGATGGAAAGACCTTTGAAATCTGCCAGAACTTACTTAACAGTGTAAAGTATCATAAAAAAGTATTTTTCCCGCTACAGATGGCTTGTATTTCAGTACATTTATGTGTTTCAAATCATCAAACACATTTTAATATCAGAAAAATATAACCTGAATTTATATAAAATACAGTTTCCCTACCAATTGAAAGAAGTTTCTCCTATGTTCTGTGTTTTCTACATTATTAGATAATGGCTCTTTTTATTGAAAAGATCAAATGCTTTAGAAATGTTTTAGTAACTCTTCTCAAACTGATAGATACCAATGACATTGTTTTATCAGCATTTAGAAATAAAACAAGAATATGATTAATCTTAGCTAATTCATGATTTAACAAGGGAAAGATGTAATGTTTTCATATTGGACCATGATGATCTGGATAAATTTTTCTTGCTATTAAATAAACCATAACTTTGAATCTGATGTTTATTTTTATTTGGCCATTTTTATTAGGTAATTTTAATTAAAGCTTATTTAATCATCCAAAACATTGAGGTTTGACAGAAAAAGCAAATACAACTGATACTTATGATGAGATGCACACAGCACTTTCGGTGGCAAATATTTATCCCCCCGCCCCCATCTCCCAAAACCAATTTGGCTGAAATTAAAAACGAATTTGGATGCAATTTAAAAAAACAAAAAACAAATGTAATCTTTTTGAAAACATACTCTCTGTCTACAGAAGTTTTCTCTTTACAGCTATCTCCACAAAGGGGCATCAGCCTCAACAATGGCCCAGTGGAAAAAGGGAAAAATACATGCACTCATGCACTTAGGGGACAAGAGATGTTTGCTATAAATAGTTAGCGAGCTTCACCCCATCGGAGCTGAAAAGTGGACTCTATTTAATTTAATTTTCCATCACAGTTATGCCTCTCTTCTTTGTTTCTTTGTTGCATGCTGAGGTCGTAGTCCTAATCTCAAACAAACAGACAAAAGGAAAAGTCTGCTCAGTATGATGAGTACGTCTGCAACCTATGTCTGCGCACCCATTCGTTTTTCTTCTTTGGCAATAAGACGTGTTGCATTTACTGGTTTGTGTTGTTCTACTTTCTTTTCCTCATGGGTAGCGAGGCAGAGGAAGATAGCGCTGCATCGCCTACGCTGCACGAACAGAGACAACCTCCTCCTCTCCAGAGCACTCCACATCTCTTACGGCTAAATACGTCACAGTCACCTTTGTCTAACTGCCTACGCAGTTAACTCAATATTCTTTAGCAGAAAATGTGGCAGATTGGACAGTATATTCCTTTATGCAGTACTACCAAAGGAGATCCACTTTTGTAATGTTTGTCTTTATGAAATCAAACTCGCCCTACTAACTCCTTACGGGTAAGATTGTGATGTTTTCCAGCTGACAGAGGCTGAGGCCTTCGGGACGAGGCTGCCAGTGTTTTCCCAGGCGGCAGAGCATATTGGCGGCCATCTGGCTCTCTGTGAGCAGCGTTCAGCCTTCACACTGCGCTGGCTTGCCCACCCACTGAGTCCAGAGGCTCTCGGTGCCTAAAGCCCCCAAAGATCCAGCACCTCTCTTGTGTTTTGACCCCAAGAGTCAAAACTTGAGAAAACATACTAAATTTTGATTGCTGGTAAAGTTGCAGATCTAGATCAAATGGAGTGTGATGAAATATTAATGGTATTTCCTTCTTTTTATATTTTACCACTGTTTGTTTTATGAATTTAGGTCTTTAAAAGTTTTTTGTTTTTTTTTTTATTCAAAGCCGGAAGGGCAGAAATTCCTGTCACTCTGAGAATAATCTGTCTGTTGTCACAGCGTATGACCAAAACATGAAATGTCTGATATTCCCCCAGACGGCCTCCTGACGAGCAAGATCTAGTCTCTTAAATGCATCGCCTCCAGGCATGTGCAGCATTACGTAATGAAGCCGCACTGTGAAATCCATGTGTTACAGCAAACTACAGTGTTCTCAGTTGTACGTCTTCTAAGGATGCATGAATGTACAATGAAGCATGAATTCTTAATTCACTGCAATGCTAAAATGGACACTCAACCATACACAAATGCTAATGACAACTGAGAAACATTGAAATCAAGGAACCACTGAATGTTAGACTTCAGATCTTTACTGGGTGGTTTTATACATGCAGAAAGTGAATAAAAAATGAAGATTATATACTCTGGAAAGCACATATAGTCTGTCAAAGCTATTAAATTGTTGAGGTTAAAACGCTACACAGCTTTGTTCCTAAACAAAATTTTTTTGTTTGCTATTTTCAGAAGCTATGTGATAATTTTACATCAGATGTATCAAATAATTACAGTTAGCAAAGTCCTACTTTTCTTTTGTTGGCCTACAAAACATTTTCTCCACAGTCTTCAAGATGTTTTTTTTGTTTGTTTTACAAAGCTCTAAAACTTTGTAATCCTTTTTGAGTTTGCGTGACCATGAGTAGATCTGTCTGCTTAGGTCTTAATTTGTCTGAGCTTCACAAGTTCAGATCTTAAATCAAGCTGAGAGAAGGAAGAAAAAAGATTTTCCAACATAAAAGAATGCAAATTTAACAAATCACAAATTTCTTTCTTATAGAAAATCCATATTTGTAAATTTGAAATACTTATCCATAAAGAATTTTAAAAATGAAATAATAAAAACGAGATGAAAGCCACTAAATGAAGCTTGGTTGTCTTGAATGGAGAACATTTTCAGTACCAGATACAAGATGTCAACAACTATGAATTTATGTCTCATCATACAAACATCGGCTCCATCTTTGTCCTCCATGCCTGCCTGGATGACTCGTTTCCAGTGCCCACGCAGGTATTTGTCACGCTGCGCTGTGGCCAAAGTTCAGCCAAGCTGAACAGCATGCACACAAGCACACCGTGCTGTGTGCTGCCCTTTCTTTGACACAGTGGCAAACCACTGTGCTGCAGCACAAGCCAGTGGTGATAATGGGCTGTAGGTTGCAGTTGATTTGTTGCTGCAGAATTTCTGGAAGGAAATGTGACAATTTATTTTTGAGATCTAAGCTTTGGGTCAGAATGTCCATCCATCATTCCGGTTATCTCCTGTCATACACTTATCAGAGACTGGGTAGCAGAGGTAGCAGCTCAAGGAAAATAATCCAAACCCCAATGTCCCCTTTTACGCCAAGCTTCATTCAGGTTACAAAGTTCCTCAACTTATCCTTATAGAAACTTGTGTCCACAAATCTTGGGAAAGATCAGAATGTGAACAGACAAGTAAATAAAGAGCCTTGATGTTTGGCTCAGGTCTTTCTTCATCACAGCAGACCAGACCAACATCTCTATCAGATGAGGTGCTGGTCTGGATGTCCATCTCCTCCACCATCCTATAATCACTTGTGAACAAGTCACCAGGAAACCTGACCTCCGCTTGAGCAAGAGGCTCAATTATTTTTAAAATATCCTCTCCTCAGATTTTATTTATGATTATCAAGAAGGCATTCCAGGTAGATATATACAAGGATTTGACATTCTTACTAGGATTCACAGAGCAATATCAGTTGTTGCTGTCTTCCCACTTTTACTATCTCACATTCATATGCTAACAACTGATTTGACAAAGTCTATTCACACACTGCCAGCATTTTTTTTATTGGGAGATTCAGAGATAAATCAGGATTCATGATGCCAGAGAGGAAAAGGTTTTTAGCTAGGAAAAAAATATGGCTAAAACTCCTTCAGTAGACACAAAATCCTAATCTCTAAATGGCTACAAAATGGGAAAAAAAAAAAAATCTTCGCTATTGAGGCAGATGTTGTCAACAATTATTTCACATCCTGTCTTTACTGCCCATACTTCCACTAATCTGTTTACCTCACCATATGAATGAAGAGCTTTTTGGCTCAGGATAAAGGAGGAAATTTGGGACAATTTTGCAGTAATCCAAACAAAATTCTCAATGGTAGCAGTGGATACCATGGGAAATCAAATGAATAGAGTCCAAGTGTCCCAGTAAAGGGCAAGGAATTTCACAAGCTATCTGTTGTGTGTGGGGAAATACCACTCCCTCATTGGCTGTTACAGATTCCAGCCCTGAAGACTTAGCTACTTCTCCCCAGCAGAATATGCACATAATTAGCCTCCAATACCGCTAACCCTCTCCAATCAAACAGTACTGATTGAAAGGAAAGGCGCCATGGGGACGAGGTAATTACCCCTGACAATGAAAGGATCCCTCACTGCCCAGACCCTTCACTGAAGGGATTGGGAGATTATTAAAATGTTGGAGGGCAGCCTGGAAACGGACACAGAAGAGCCTCTGAAGAAAGAGGGAAAAGAAAGAGTGGGACTTGATTTAAAACGGCTGAAAGGAAAGACTACCTGAGCCCTCAATGTGAGACCGGTGCATGGTTGGTGGACTTTGATACAAATGAGAGCACTGTTAGGCGATTGTTTCTCAACTCATGTAATGTAGACGAGAAAGTGTGCATAGGCCTACCTTTCTGTAGACAATCATATTGGGGGAGTCTTCCTCTGGTTCTGCGGCACCAGTCCCTCCCTGATCTTTGGAGCCCTCCGCCATTTTCAGTAAGGCCTGAAGAGAAACAGAATAGCTACATCACCGCTGCTCATAAGGCTGAATAAACAGCATGTAAGTCCCTTTGATAATTATTTTTCTCTGTCTTGACTAAACACATTTAAGCTGCAGCTGCAAAGGAGTTGGGTTTTTTGTTTAAGCCATACCGTATTTATGACAAGCTAAAAAGTTATCCAACTGATGATGGAAGCAACTTGGCTTAGAAATGCATGAAAACATCTGAATGCATAAAAACATTCAAACGCAGGTACAAACTCAGTAGTCACAGTCTGCTTAATTGCTTGTTAGCAAGTTCAAGCTAGAGTTTGAACTAGCATCAGAGTGAGGAGAAAAGGATATTTAACCGAACAGAAATGCTTTGTTAATGGCAGCATACAGATGAGAGTTGTTAAACTGGTTTGATGTTATACAAAGGCAGCTGTAATACAGATAAGTTACAGCTAAATTGTGTGAAATGCAATCTCTGAATGCACAACACTTTGGTCTGTGAGCTAAGTGGGGAATAGCAGCAGAAGATTACACCAGATACAACCGCCCTCAACTAAGTAGAGGAAACTTAGGCTACAAGTAACTCAGGCTCACTAAAACTGCAACATTAAGAAATTAGACAAAAAATATTGCCTTGTTCAGTTGTTCTGATTTCAGCTTCAGCATTTAGCAGGGTCAGAATTTGTTGTAAAAAACATGAAAAAAGGGATGGTTTATATGTTGTTTCAGTGCTTCAGGCTGCAGGTGGTAGTCCAAAGCACTGAATAATACCTCAGTATTATTGTTGACCATGTCCATCCTTTTGTGAGCAGTTTTCTAATGCTTCCAGCAGAATAAATGCAGCATGTCCCACTGCTCAAAACATCTGAAAGTGGTTGCTGGAAAACAACAATGTTCACTGTACTCCAACGCCCTTCATAATGTTCAAATCTAAATACAACAGATTGGGACTGGGATGCGGTGAAACAGGAAGTTTATATTAATGAAGTCCAGCTAGCAAACCTGAAGCAACTGTGTGTTGCTAACAGGTCAACATAAACTCAAAACTCTAAGCAATGTTTCTGAAGCCTTGTCAAATACATTCTATGAATAATAAAGGTAATTCTAAAGGCAAAAAGCATAAGTTCTCCTAATTTGCATGTAAATTAGGAGAATTTACATGCCAGAATTCACAACCAGTGGTTGTGATTCCAGCTTAAGAACATTGGTTTTCACATTTGTCAGCTTTTGGTCAATAAAATAACTTTACAAGATGCTGACTATCATTTAAGCATGTGAACATTAAATGACGAAATGTTAACCATATAAAACAGCATCAAAATCCTCTATAGTTGATCTAGTTCTTTTCTGGAAGACAATGTAGAGTACTCCTAACATGCGTGTTTTTGGAGTGTGTGAGGAAGCTGGCGCACCCAGGGAGAAACAAAACATACTGCACCACATTGCAGACCAGAATGACATTAAGAGTTTGAACTGACTGAACTATATTTTGTGGTACTCTATTAGGTCTAATTTAATGATGGATATCTTAGACTTGACAGCACTCCCCTCATTACCTGGCCACCACCCTTCGGTCTGAAAGGAGTTGTTTTATTCACAGCTTTCAAACAGTCCCAGTCACTTTGTCTGAAAAAACTCCACTTTTTTGTAGAGCATATCTAAACTATTCAAAAGAAAATGCAGCTTGTGAAGCAGAAAAGTCATAAAAAGGCACAGCTATCATGTGGAAGAATGTTCTTGGTTCAGATAAGACCAAAATAGAACTTTTTCAGCAACCATACCAATCAGTAAAAACAACTCCTCTCTTATGGTGGCAGCATCATGGTATAGGGAGTTGTGTATAAGAGAGATTTGGAAGCTGTTCAAAATTAATAGAATGATGAAGGAGACATATAGAGTAGAATACTGGATGATAATAAAGCAAATCTTCCAGCAGGATGGTGACCTTAAAAATTCAGTCAGAGCTCTGATGTACTGGTTTAGAACAAAGCCTTCATGTTTGACTGACTTTTTATGACTTTTCTACTTCACAGCACTATTTTCTGTTGGTCTGCCGCGTGAGATCCCAATAAAACGCAACAACAACTTCAAGATGTGTGAAAACTTTTGCAAGGCAAAGACTATGCTTCATCCTATATCTAATGTACAGGCACATCTTCTGGAGGAGGATTTGGGTTTAAATTCGTTATGTAACTGTAGCCGCAAATTATACAAGTTTGAGTGAGATGAAAGCAGAAATTGTCCATTTTCAGATTGCACAACAGCAACATGCAAGGAGGCTTTGTAACCGCTGCTGAGCACTCAGGTGTATTACACCGCTGAGGATGATGATGTGCATGAGTGAATAAGTAATCACCTGTTCTTGCCTCTCTGTTTGTTATCGCCACCAGAAGCGGGGAGAGCAGCACTCCCTTTTGGTCGACAGGTTTGCGCTCCTTTTAGAGTCTGAGAACATTAGACAGCTAATCTTTGCATCCGCCTCAAGTACTTTATAGAACGCCAAGCAACTATGGATTACATAGCACCTGCTCACAGAAAACAAAAGTGTGCAAATAGTTTCCTTGTGGACAGGAAGTTGTAATTTAAGAGAAGATCTTCCTTCCAGTTCACTTGTCCAAGCATCCAAAACCAAAGTCCACACAAGGCCCCTGGGGTCTGATGACTGTCTCAAGGAGACACATGCAGAGAGTCAAACAATGCAACAAAACAAAGCAAGAAGACAGAATGCACAGTCACAGAATAGAAGACCGTGCAAAGACTCAAATAACCAAGGCTGAAAAAAACTGGATAAACTGGGAAAGAGTTTGTGGACAGACCATGCATACCCTGCTCCAAATTCACTAAAAACCTTCATTCTACGACTGAAGGTCCCAAAACCCTGATCTGTCTCTGTAGTGCAATGCGACATCTGTGACACCTGACAGTTGCCATCAGGGAGCCATTTATTACCTTGAAAACACAAAAATAACGCCTGGTTCACTCTGCTCCCCCTGGTTGGCTGCCCCCTTAGCAACAAGCAGCAGGCGGCTTCATGGTGTCGCTAGCAGTAGGGAAGAGTGGATGAAGAAGACAGGGCGGTGAGGAGGGGGGGGATGAAAGCAGTGAAGCAAAGAGAGATGGAGAGTGAGAACTCTGAAGAAAAGGAAGCTGGATGGCCACTGCAGTATTCCTCTAGACCTCCTTTTCCTCCTCCTCCTCTTCGTCTTCTCTCGTAGCCAGTCCTGCCTTGCTCTGGCAGTTGAGGAGATCCTCACATGTGTGCACCTCGTTCATCCCTTCCTCTCCCTCGGTCTGCATGCGAGCGAGCGAGAGCAAAAGAGTGAGTGTGTGAGAGAGAGAATGAGAGAGAGCGTAGACACTGTGCAATGGAGAGGGGCAGATCAAGCTGAAAAAGTGGGAGGGATGAAGGAATTAGAGAATATAAAGAGGGAGGAGAAAGACAGGCAGCGAAAGTATGTACGTGTGTGTGGGGGTGGGCGTGTATGCGTGTGTGTGTGTTTTGGTGTGTACACATGAGAGAAACAGCAAGCAGTAGAGAGAAAGGAGGACAGAGATGCACTCTGCAGCAGCGCCCACTGATGCTGGAAAAAAGTAACAATTAAAGTGGTATTAAAATGCTGTGATTAGTAATGCAGAACATAAAAAGCATTTGATGCTTTTGACCACAACATTGTATTTTAAAAACGAAAAACTGCTTTTGTTGATTACATGAACAGCGCCTAACTGGTTTAAGACATGTTTATCAGACAGATTTTTTTTCATTGAGGTTAATTATGTGGTTACCTCTGTTTCGAGTCATGGAGTTCCTCTGGGTTGAGTGATTAGACCAATTCTTTTTTTTGTTTTCTTTAATATGTTCTTTTGGGGTTAGGGAACATTGCAGAAATTACAAAAATGGGCCCAGTTTGCACTGTTCCAAAATGTTTCTCAAGAGCTCTAAATTCTGACCAAATCTTAGAAAAACAGCGAAAAATCAGGTTTTATATGGAGATGGGGCAGTGAGGATGGGCATGGGCGATGAAAGAGAAAAACAAATACTGGGGCAAATTTCATTTCCTATGAAAAAGGAAGAAAAATAATTTAAAAAGAACTTGCACCAAATTAAACAAAACAAAACATGATCTGCATGATTATGTCTTACATCAAATGACAATAAATTACAATATTTAAATCCTAATTTTACATAAACAGACAAAAAAAAAATTTGTTTCAAACATCAATATCGACTGACAATAATATTCATCCTTTACAGTATTTGAACTAAATATTGAGTCTGGGCTCTTTTTGCATTATTTGCTGCACGTACGCAATGTGAGTTGGAGGCAATTAGCTTGCAATTAGTTTGGTTTGCCTACTTTGGATCAAGACTAGCAAATGATATGGATTTCCAAATTTATCACTAACTTATTTCCACCACAGTTTTTCTGTGCACTCAATTTTTCATTAATATTCTTACCTACAGCATTCTGTGAACTGTCAGTTCATTTAGCAGTTACACTTCCTGGCTTTCCCTACATGTGGAGAATGATACTGACTGTCTGTCAGCAGGGTTCTCCATGATCATGTTAGCAAAAGCATAATCCTCATCCCTCCTGAGTGTTGCAACATCTGCCTTGGCTCCCTGTACAATTCAAAAAGGAATTTTACATTCTTCTTCTCACCTTCAAAGGCCTCAGTGACAAGGCTGTGTGATATTTGAAAGACCTCCCCGCTCCCTTTCCTCCTAACAGAACACTGCATTCACAGAACATAAGACTACATGTAGCTTTTAGAGTTTCCAGGAACAAGTTTGCAGATTTGATGTGGAATCAACTTCTTTTTCTGACTGGAAGTTCAGAAACACTCTGTGTAGAAATTTAGACTTAAATATTTATTTTTACCAAGGCTAGTGATTGAAGGATGTATATAATGATCTTCCCTTATGACTTATTAGTAGGACTTACATTCAGTTATTATTCACAGCCCTACTAGATTTGGATTTGAGGTTATCTCAATCCAGATTTTATTTTTATTGTTATTTTTTTTATTGTTGTTTTTATTGTTTTTACTGTTGATTCTATGTTGCATTATGTTTCTGTTTTGATATGATGTAAATCACTTTGAAATGCCTTGCTTCTGAAATGTGCTATACAAATAAAATTTGATTGATTCATTCATTAACTCTAATAGGATGTTGAAGGACTTGAATTAAATAGAGTATCTATGGATGGAACCAAAGATGATGGTGGTGGCAAGAAGGTCTTCCTGTATCAAATACATGACAGAAGAAATGTTTTCGAAATACCAGTGGAAACATGTAAAAAGCTGTTGTTTGCGTGCTTGAATGGCTTAACAGTAAAAAAAAATTGAAAAACATAAAAAAAGATCTGTTTTATCTATTCTCTGTTGTTTGCTTTTACTCTTGCCTCCTGGGTTTTTGGATTGTAGATGGTATTTTTTTCTAGTGTGCCTTTAAAGCTTATTATTTTGCATATATTTTTTATCTTATTTGACCTGTTTTTAGAATTAGAAATGTTACCAGCACATGCGTTGTGTTGGTAATGCGTGCTTTTAATTTTAATTTGCTTATATATTCCTTTGGTGTTAAGATTGTTTTGTTTTTTTTCAAGCTCACAGTAAATGTTTCATATGGTTAAACTAATTTCAATATTAGATTATGAATGATAAAATCCTTAGTTTTCAATTGTTAATGCAATTTAATATGGAGAAAAGATATCAAATCAACTTGTGGGAATATATAATAATATAATAATTCTCTTGTTTAATCATGAAATAACCATGTTTTTATGTTTTGGTTTTATTTTGTTTAATAATAAAAATATCTAGTGTGACGAAAAGCAAAAAAGAGCATAAATCTGTCTCTCTGTCCCCTTTTGTCCAATCTTTCATTTCCTCCTTCTTTTCATGCAAACTTTGGAATCATTGAAGCTTAAATGGCAATCCAATCCATCTGACGTTTTTTCCTGCAGTAAATGAGATCCTAGGAGGCCTCAGGGAAGATCCGACAGAATACATGCCGTGGCCAATTTGTGAAAACGTGCATGCAGAGTGAAAAAAAAAAAACCCACAGTCTTAGATGTTTGTGCAGACAGAACCCGTTCACCAGTTATCGTAGATTCACTTCAGTGGTTTCTTTCCACTGTTTCTTAGTCTTTTTTCATGCCTGCCTCTGGGATGTCCTCTCTTCACTGCTCATATTAATATTTCACATTCTCCAAAAGCACCTTGCGTGCTGCTTTAAACAAGCCTTACGCAGAAAAAAGGCCACTGCTATTTACTTAACATGCTTCTGCTCTTTGGGGAAAAAACAACAACACACACATCTGCTGTTCTCTATACATTTGGCGATCCACTGAAAGTGAGGTCACATGTTCGCATATGTGTTGCGCCTGGTGGAGTGTAAAAGCATTTGTTGGCCCAAAGGATTAGTGCTTACCTCACACATTTCTTTTTACAGCGGAAAAGAGCATCCATTCACTAGTTTGTGTCTCTATGCAATCAGTGCAGAGAGCAAAATAACACCCACTCTGCAATGATTGCGGCAAACTTAAAAAAAATTTTAAAAAACGTGCTGATCCACAACATGCACGCCTTCAGAAAGACACAGAGAACAGGCAAGCAGACAGGCAGAGAGTTCTCTAATCTGCTTTAAGGGGGGCGGCCCTGTTATAATCTGCATTACTGTGAAATTACTGAACAGCATGTTCAGACTCTCTCCAGTGCAGGACAGTAACACCTCAGGCCTCGCACAGTACAGCAGATACAGCAGGAATATGTTGACAGACGCAGTACCAACACATGAAGACGCATTGGAGGCATTCAATATGTATAAAACTTGCTGAAAATCAACGTTCATTAGGTTTGCAGATTATATTAAATTGAAAATAACTGCAATGCAAAAGAAAAGGAATTAAAGTCACATCCAAAGTCTGTAATGCAGTGAAAGCTACAGCAGTGTCTTGCGAAAGTATTTACAGCCAATGACGTTTTTCACTTTTGCCACAAACTTCTAGGTAATTTATTATTTATACAGAAGTATTCAATTGTAAAGTGGATGGAAAAATCAAAAATTTTAATTCTAGCTCTTACTGTATGTTTGGATTAGTCCTGTTAGAAGCTGATTCTCCTCTCCAATTCTCTACAAGCTTTCTTTCAGGATTGTCATTTAATTAAAACGCCTCCCCACACCATGCTACTGCCACCACTGTGTTTCACTGTTTGCTCAGGATGATGAGTCGTATTAGTTGTCCAACACATCTAACATTTTGCAAGTAATCAATGTATGCAAGCAATGTACAACATTAAAAGGTTTGCTGTACATAGATTGAGTCAAAGTGCAAACAAGACTTTCTATGGATATACTTTCCTCACTCTTCTATAAAAAAAAACACATCTGGGAAGTGCACAGCTAAAAGTCGTCATGTTGACACATTCTTTTACGCTAGTAATGGATGTTTGGAGATCCTTCAGAATTAATGTCAGGCTCTTGTCTGCTTCTCTGCATAAACGCCTCCTTCGCCCAGCCAGCCATTTTAAACAAGAGACCATCTATTGGTAGGTTAACATATGATCCCTTTGTATTGCATTGTTTTGAATGACGGTTAGGCTCAACTTAAAGTTGGACTGTCATCTGAGACCTAAAAATAAAATCAGCATTAAAAGAAAATAAAACTTAAAAATCTAAGGGTTGAGTAGTGTTGCATGGCATAATCTACGTCACATGAGGCTCTAGTTGCTTTATATGATGATTTTCTTCTGTATATCTATTCAGATGAATAGAATCAAAGCTTACCTTAATCTCACACATTAGAATAGATATGTGAACATATACTTAAATCTAGCTGACTCCCAGCAGGGGTCACATTACTTGTTCCAGAATCAAAGGTCCTTTTTCACGCTGGATCTATTGGTTTATTACATTTAATCAATCCGTGCAATCCAGGTTTGCCTTTCCGAAGGCAAACGGCTTGTTCAATCAGAACAAAGTGGAAAAACAGCAGCTCTATGTTAATCACGACACAACAGCAGGCGGCCACCTCCTGACGGCTTTCACTTTACTTGTAAAGCCATATTCAATAACCACAGCACCATTACAGGCTCATGTTGGAGCATACATGATGTGAAATTTTAATTAATCTTCCATAAAGTGCTGCTCCGAAGGGCCACGCATCAGTCAGGGTGTAATTCAACAAAATATCTTTAATAGATAGAAACATTTTTTTTTTTACACATCACAGCTCAATGGAAACATAATCACATGCTGTCACACATGTTAAGAATGAAGGCAAAGGGGTGATCTGCTCTGTCAGGGATCTCAGACTCTTCTGAGTCCAGCTTGCAGGCATTGTTCAGTCTTTTAACCCCTTATTTCCCTCTTGCATAACCCTCATTTCTCTCTCTGCTACTCAGTTAAGCAAAAATTACATGAAAAAAAAATAAGACTGAAGGTGCAAATTTTTGATGAATATTAAACTTTGCTTATATACAGTTGCACAGTGTCTGAATACAAAAGGAAGCAGTTACAGAGTGAGGTTTAAATAAGGGCTTTGGTCAACAATGGACCACGTTTTGTATCAGGATTTCAAGCAGGTTTTTGCAGAAACCTGTAGCTGAAATTTTCAGGATTTACACAATATCTTACATGAACAAGTACCGATTTAATGTACCCTGGGAGTCAGATTGAGGCCATTTCACATGCTATGGAAGGACAAAATGGTCAATTTCATGTAGTGCTTTACATGTTGTCAAATAATCCACTGCAGCAGGCAAGGCAACAAAATGTTACACATCAAAAAGCATAAAAATAATTTGTATTTTGGATTTAAGAATTTGTCACATAGGGTGCACATTTTCTCAGGAAACTGTCAAATATCTAACATCTCGTCCTTCTTGGCCATCATCTTTGTCATAAATAATGTTTATATTATATAACAGAAGGACAAGAAAAAAATAAACTCAGACTTCACATATTTACAGTCATATGGATTGTATATTTGCATCTTTATGGCACCCATTGTGTTTGTACAATGTATATTTCTTTCTTGTTGTGATCATTTTCACTGAACAGCCTTTAATTTACCTGCACAGTTGTTTACACACAGAAAGGCCCTTCACCTTACAGTGCTTAGTGTGTGCTAACATAAGGGCTCTACCTAGCCATGCTACCATCAAAAAATATCATTTGGATTTTTATTTTGGTTAGTGGTATAAAAATAAAAGGTGTTGAGAAACAGCAACAAATCTATAACATTTAAATCTACAAAAGTGTCCATGTGGATCTGCCCAAAATTAAAGGATGTTTTATTTTATTTTATCAGAGCTTTATAGCTGTCAACATGTTCAGTTTCATTCAGGTTAGCTGAAGAACCCCAATACCGGTCAGAAGTTTACAAAGAGATCATCACTGTGAAGGCTTTTTTGATTTTGGACTTTTGATGATGTATTTGAACTGTTTTCTCATTTTAATTAATGACAACTTCAATGGATTTTAAAACCAGGAATCCGATGTTTTTATTGTAGAAAAAGAACTGTCCAAATGCATCATTAAAAACCACAAATAATATGACTTCCATTTTCTTGATGAAGGAATGTAAACTTCTGATCGGCAGTGTAAACAGGGTCAGAAGCTTTATATCCCTTTAGGTTAGTTTCAACATTTCCTTCTCTAACATGCAAGGATGCCACCAAAGCATTACATAATCGTATGTACTCCCAGGAGGGGAGTGCATGCCAATAAAATCTAACACGAACTGTTCATTTTCTCTGTCCTCCTTTTAAGTCCTTAGCTGTTTTCATGATTATTTTTACAGGTCCAGTAGGATAGCATGTAAAGTAATGTTGGAGCTGGTTTGATAAGGAGACCAATATAGAAAACAAACATCAGCTTCAGTAGTGGTTGGCATCCCAGTGGAGAGCAGCTGACATCTGTGGACATCAGTTCATGTCAATGGTGTTGAAGACCCACTCTGTGAATTTCTTGAGCTTGGCTGAGGCGCTGTAGGATTCCTCCAGGAGACGCTGGTTGTCCTCTCGCAGGCTTTGGATCTGGTCTTGCAGTGAAGCCTTGGCATCTTTCTCCTAATATTAAATAAATAATACAGTTCAGCATCTTATGACCTTTTCTTTAATACTATAAACCTCATTAGTGTATGTAACTCACCTTCTTCAGGTCCTCCTGCAGCACTTTCACCATGGACTCTAACTGGCTCAACTTACCCATCAAACACGGTGGAATCTCTCTGTAAAACAGGACAGCCAGGAAATTAATAACCCGATGCTCTAACTGTTGATTTTGCAGATAAGTGTGCAGTCAGCCAGCAAAAGGAAACTAATTGATGTCATTAGCTGCAACAGTGTGTGACTAGAAGGAAGTGCGCTGGGTCTTCCACAGTGTCAGCAGAGATGGAAATGAGGGAAATAAAACAAACATTGATGTCTTGCCATGACCTGAGACCCCTTACCCGGGCGAGAGCTGTCTCTGTGGAGCCGCCTGAGGCTCGGCCTGCTGAGGGCTGGCAGCTGATGTGCTCTCAGCCGTGGAGCTCTCCTCCTGGGCTGCTAGGAAAACCAGTCTCTGCTCTAGAAAACACAAACGATGTGCTGTTAGATGGGAACGAAAAAGAAACGTTGAGTAATGGTGCCCTCATCTGGTAGAAGCACAAATAACAGCTGGGTTATTTCATGAGTTCTGACTATATTTTTGTCCCAGTGTAAAAAAAAAGAATAAAAAAAAATGTTTACTGCACACAGTTTTACAGTTGTCAGCTTTAACATATGGGACCTGCAAAAACTAAATATGAGGATGGATAGGTAAATACATAGATCAAACTTTTAGATAAGGAATTATTTAGATATAAACTTAGAAATAAAAAAAAATCTAATTATATACTTTTTCCAGATCGTTTTAATTAGCTTTAGATTTAATTTTTGTGTTTTACTTTTAAATTAACCAACTCAGTTGCACGCTCCTCTAGACTGGAGTATTTTTTCTTGCTACATTGCATTTATGCTGAAATGTTGTCCTTACTATACAGTATTTTTATTCTGTTTTTATTTTTTATATTCTCTTTGTGTGAGTCTATTATCGGTTTTTGCCTGTTACTTTGCTGCTGTTGCATAGAAATTGTACTTTAAAGGACATTTCTTCAGTCAGTTATTCCACATCGTTTTTCTAATTTTAAACATCATGAAGATGCAAACTTGCCCTCAAATGCCTTGGCAGCGTCCACCAGGTGAGCCCAGTCCAGCGGGCCATCTGCTCCTGTGTCAGGTAGAGGCATCAGAGCAGGATCCTGCAGCTGCTGCTTCTTCCTCTCCTGCTCCAGCTCTGAGCTCTCTGGGGCGGTCAAGTCTCCTGGGAGTAAAAGCAAAGGGAGATTAAAACCCTCTGGACTTCTCGCTTAGCTGCTCCTGCATGACAAACTGATGACATAAAGTGACTCAGAAACCTCGCTTGTACCTTCAGTAAATCTACATCACAACAAATTACATATTCAGGTGTTGCTGTCAAATGAAAAGAATCACCAAGAGATTTGTGCGATGCCCGGCGATTTGGACCATGCCGGACGATGGGCGAGCGTGGGATGGTGGAGCAGGTGAAGAGAAGGTCAGCGGATGTGTCACACTGTCCACTGGAGGTGGACTCCCTCTGTCCGCTGTAAATACTCTCATCTGACAGTGTCCTCTGAAGGGAGCGGCGGCTGGGAGGAGGGCCTGGGAATAACGGCTTCAGACAGACACGGAAACAGATCGAGAGTGACAGGAGTCACAAAATCAGTGCCAGGAGGTGATGAACTGGAAAAATTACTTCAACATTAAACGGAATTGTCAGTCGCTCCAGAATGTTAGTAAATGACCAGAAAATATGGCATTAGGAATTACATATGGGTTCTAGTTATCACATTACTGGTACTGGTTACAGCTGCTTTTTAGAAGATATTTTCCAGTATATTTAGCAACATTTCTATACAATTAATGCCAATATTTAAAATACATTTAAAATAAAAACTGTTTTCTATTAATATATGGATTAAAACTGTGTGATGTGAGTTAGACTGCTTAGTATTATTAATATCAGCATCAAGTTAGTGACTATTTCAACCAACTGCCCACTACCTAAAGTTATTTTTAATTTCTTAGTCATTTAGTTTTACATTAAAAGATTTATTTGAGATGTCAACATCTTTCATTATTGTTCCACTTGCTCCAAGGAATAATTTAAGTCTTTCAATTAACCAGACATTAATGTCTTAGACTGTTGGATTAAGATAGAGTGAGAATTCAAACAGAGTCTACTCCATTAATAATTTTTTCCGCAAAGATTAGAAAGGCTGACTATATTGATATGCCATGAATTGATCAAAGCTACATGATACAGTAGGTGAATATTATTGGAGACTAAGCAGAAAATATTTAAAACTTTAGCAATCTGGACTTGACATAATTGAGAAAAGTAGAAAAACCCCCACATCAAATTCTCAAACATTAAATATTTGAAGGCGAGATATGTTGAAATCAGGATTTATTTTTTTCTGTTCTTAAAACAGTGTTGCAACATAAATTGGAACTGCTTTTGTCTTCCGAGGCATTAATCAACGTCATGTAGGTGTGACGTGTTATAGGCGTGACGTGTTTCTCACAACAATATCTGAACATCCGACTGGTCATTTCGAGATTAGCCACCACAGACATGATTTCATAAATGCCACTTGATCATTCCTGCACCTAGTTAAATGTTTTTGATAAATGAGGCCAAATAACTTCAGCATTTAGGTCTTTTATGTACAATTTGTTCATTCAATGTCATTTAAAGTCATAAAATCTGTGTATCGATTAACTTAATTTCTGTTGAATTTATGCAATTCAGTTATGATGGGTTACAAACCAACAGGAGGTAACGTAATTTTTAAATCATTACTCTTAGGTAAAATGTTTAGCACGGGGATTCAAATAGGCAGATTTTCTGCTACCTTCTCTTCATTTGTTGTAGGTGGTGGGCTGTCAAGTGTGATCAGCTTCTTCAGGTCTTCTTCCAGGCTGGATTTGGCAGTCTGGCGCTGGGGAGACTGGGAGCCGCGGAGATTGGCCCTGAGCTGGGGCTGACCACCGAGCAGACCATCACTCTGGTGACGCCTGGAGACAAAAAAAACAAAACAGTTTTTGTCAGGAAACATCTTATATGATACAAACTTGTCTAACTAAGCAAAAACAAGAAGGCAAAAGCTTTAGTAGAAGCATGCAGACAGAACATACATGATCAACAAACAAGAATGGTGGATATGCTCCCAAAATAAGATTCCTCAAGCTTATATAACAAAAACCGAAAATAAAAATCCTTCCCTGCCTTAAAACAGGGTTAAAACTCGGGAATGCCTCAGGGGGGCGCTGTTGATCATCTTTACAAATTAGTTTAAAACGCAACCGAAATGCTTCATCACATTTAAAGTATCAGCAAAAACAAATCATTTTCTGCCTTACTTGCGAGTGCTGCTGAAATCCACAGAGTTCACGGTTCCTCCAGGCTTCTTCCAGCCAATCAGGTACTTCGAGGTTGCTCCTTGACGCGGATAGAAGCTCTTGGTCCCCGGGGACTGGGGATTCAGGGATGTGGGTGACAGGTCTGCTGCGGCTGCTTCATTCTGTGGTGACGAGGCGCTGCAGCTCTGTCCCGTTGGACTCTCTGAGTGACCAGAGCTGATAGTGCTGGAGCGTTGAGACACAGACGTAAAACATTTATAAACATATAAAAACCAACCGCTCAGAGGTAAGACTATACTGTAGCTTAGTTCTATTAGTTTTGATAAATACCATGAATAAGTTTGATAACATTTTTAAATTCTGGTTAATTTGGTTAAAGTAATTCAGCTGCTGCTCTAGGGCTGTATGTCAAACACAAGTATCTATAAAAAAACCTTTAGTAAACTTGAGTTTTACTACTGCATTTTCACCTATAGGGTTTCCTCTACATACAAATCGTCACAGCAAAATAAAACCCAGAATACCTTCAGAATAAAGTATATATATATATAAATAAATATATATATATGTTTGCATTAAAAAATGTAAAGCCATAATCAGACTTTCATATGAATTTAAATATAATTAAACTTTAAACAAAGAAAGACAGGTACTTAAAGAAGGTTAAGTTGAATGCATTAGCTCAAGTCTGAAAACAACGCATGTTGCATTTGAATGACAGAAGCACAGTTAATTAATATAGTTTGGCCTACATACATAATGTTTCATATATATTTTGAAGGCTCCCTGATTATGGTATTTAATCGGCAGAGTCATGTCACTGTCAAAATAGACAGAGCTCACGGTTCCTCCAGGAGCTCTGGAGGAACCGTGAACAAAATAGAAGCAGGACCCCATCTCCTCTCATGTCTTCATTGTATTCTTAGTTTAGAAAAGTGAGAATTTCATTGTGTGCGTGTGTTATAAAACTCAACCGCCAACAAGATGTCTACAGGAAGAGAGTTATTTCTGTCTGAGTTAAAGGAGAAAAATAGCTTTCCTTCATTCAAAAGGAAGAGGATTTAGAGAAGAGGGAGTAGTGCTGCGCTATGACAGATAAAACAAGTACACTCTTCCCCTCTTTCTGCATTACTCCCAGACCTTAGGCCCTTCATGAGGAGGACTATGCAGGATATATCTGCATCACAAGAAATTAATTTACTTAGAAGTGAGAGATGTACACCAAAAAAGAACGGCAGCCCACCTGGAGTGGGACACTGCATCACTCATGCTGTATGAGGCGCCATCAGGAGCCACTGTAAAGCCGGTTGAGATCTTCGCCGATATCTCACTGCCTCCGGCGGGAACAAGAGAGTCTGGTGTTGGAGGCGATGTGCTGGAGGCTCTCTCGCAGCTTCCCACCTCATCCTGCCAGGGGATTTTTTCCTTGGATCTGAAGGCACCGGTGGAGGAGGCCGTACTGCTCTGGGTGGCGGTAAAAGATGAGGCGTCGATGCCGCTGTCAGTGGATGTGCCCTGAAGATAGCCGTTGAGTTCCAGGTCGCTCCGCGCTCCGGACCGGGAGCCGACTTCGTACCACTTCTCGTCACTGTGCGCCGAGCTGGAGGCGTTGCTGGACAAGGTGTTGCTGCTTGACTGGCTGGATGAATATGGTGCATCGGCCTGTTTACAGAGAAGGAAAACAACAGTCTACATCAGCTCATGTAGAGGAGAAAAAAACTAGGGTGCTCAATTCATTGAAATAATCAGGTCATAGTAATATTTTAATCCTGCCTGCCTGCCGTAGGCACAAGCAGTGTTGGTTGTGAGCATTAGAAGGAATCAAACACTGGTTCTTCTGATGCAATACCTCACATTTTTATTTGTAAACTTTGTTTTATAAAAGTGAATATTAGGGATCATTTTGCTTCTCCTTGACAATCATGTGATGTTTGTAGTCTGTCACGCATGACCCCTAAAAAATATATTGTAGTTTGTCTTTGCATTATGTCAAAATGTGAAAACAGGATGAGGCATCTTTAAACTCTGCTTTAAAGATGCAGCGTAATGATTGCTGGTTACCTTCATGTTTTTGTTCGGAGACAGGCGGCTGCTCTGATCTGAATGCTGGAGCCGAGGAATCACAACCTTTGAAACTACGGCATCTATAAAACACAAGTTAATCACTAAAACAAACTCCCAAAACACAAATGTTTTTATATATATAAATGCATTTTTTTTTTTATCTCTGAGGATTTTCCAACCTGAGCCAGTTTTGGCGATGTCCATCCTGATTGCGATGTCGCTGTCTGCAGGTCTGGACCATGCAATAGCAGAACACACCTTGACTCCGTTGACTCCATCAGCGGCCACCTGCCGCACAGACGTGACAGGCGACTGGGAGTTGTTATTAAACCTGCACAGGACAACAGGAGAATTATTTAATTCACCATAATGCCACAAGCCATGATGCAAAACAAAAAGAAGTTGGTGCATTCTCCATCTCGGTCGGCAGACAGGCTCACCCATCAGGCACAGACTTCTGCCTCCACTGGTTTGAACTCATTGTGTCAGTGTAGGAGAGGTTAGAGGGCGAGTTTGTGCTTTGCAGAGTGCGACCCATCACTATGGAGCATGCCAGAGCATAGTTGTCATTCCCTGGAGAATATCTGCAAGTGGACATATGGATGACATTAGGGACATATGCTGCAACCAGACAGATAAAATTCAGCATGTCTGATGTATTGCGTAACAGATTTATATCCATCCTGTGACCTTTTCGGGTTGAGAGGCCGACCGTCACTTGACACACTGCGAGGAATGGCGGCGCTGTTGCGGTCATTGAAGTCTGAGGGCGGCGCCTTGATCAAAGTCCCCCCTGAGGCGGCAGAGCGAGGGCTGGATGAGCTACGCGGCCACTTGGCGTTGTTGTTTGTTGGCCGGAAAGGGAACTTTAACTCGTAGGGCATGCCCTCTTTGTGGTTCTTGTAGTCCACAAGGGGCATATGGTAGATTTCAGAGCAGCCTCTATTGTCAGCACACAAAGGACTCCAAGTTAAGATACTAAATAAATATTTATACATGTTTGAAATTAAATTAAATATTTATATTTTACCTGCGGGGAGTGGAGTCCTCATGTGGTGGAATAATGACCACCTTGACGGTGACGGAGGTTCTGAGCAGGTCAATCATCTGCTCATGGGACAGCGAAGCCACAGACACCTTGCAGATCTCCACCAGTCGGCTGCCCTGCCTCAGTCCAGCCTGCCAGGCGTAGCCGTACGGCTCCACTTCGGCTACGATGCCCTCAAAGTTGACATGAAAACCCAGTTGGCCCAAGGCGTTCCGGCGCAAAGTCATCTCTGTGGTCTGGCTGCCTTTGGTCAACAGCTGCAGAGGAGATAGAGGTAAGTGATGAGTGTTATATTGGACATACATAGATAACAGGGACAAGGTATGAAGGAATAAGATTGGAACTTTTAAAAAATACCAATTTTAGTTGACCCTGTCCCTCACTTTGGAGGGATATGTCACTGCTTGAAATGAAGAATTCATTGGCATGCAAAACATAAGAGATGAAATCATAGATTGTAGGATTTATAATAGAGTCAACACAACAACATTTGGAAATTGCATAATTGAAATTCTGCAATTATTGATCTCATAACTGCAGAATTGAATCTATGTCTCTAATAATACCAACAGTAGTACTATAAGATTTTAATCAGCCTTTCCTAAATTCTTAATAGCTGTAAGAGGCACAAATTAGGAAAAAGTGGCTACATTTCAAAATAAAAAAAGCTTTCAAATTAAATTCTTAACCTTCACCCTATTTCTTATGAATAAGGCGTTCCAGTTGTCAATTAGAAATACACTAAAACGAAAATATTTTCTCAAGTAAATTTTAAAACCACAACTTTTATAATGTGTAGATTGACTACATAAATCTCATTAAGTTTTAGAAATATGGTTACAAAGCCAAATTTGGGGTGCTTTCACAAAGATCAGATTTGGGAAACAATTACTACATTTTTCTGTAGGCAAGATGGAAAATGTGCAGCTATTCCTAAAACAAGCCAGTTTATTATTGATATTCACATGCCATACATCATTTTTAAAATTAGTTTTGTTCCATAAATTTAAGCTGATAATCATGTTATCATAAAAAAAAGTGTGCCTTCTTTTCTGCCAAGACCTCACTAGCTGGCTTGTAACGCCACAATCTATAACTTTTGTTAGTAAATTGGCAACACATTACCAAAACTCTAAATCATCACCATCGTATAATAATGGCATAAGTAATTTTTTGACAAAAAATGACCCCCTTTTTATTGCCAGAAGCTGATTTAGGCAAAAATATACTTTTGGCAACAATGACTTAGGCCATTATTTTAGGAAGGTACCAAAATGCATTATAAATACACTAGTATATTTATTTTTCTTTTGGTGGATGGTGATGTCTGCAGCATGTTTGATAACTGTTTAATAACACATTCAGTCATGCTAAGAAATTAGTTTTTACATACAACAAAGAGAATCGATGACTGCTCAGATTTTTGAATGAGTTTCCTCATTTGTAAAATTATCTCAATTGCTATCTAAATTAAGTACCAGGCACCAAGCCGCATCACTCACTGACCTCCAGTCTTTTCACAACCTCTCCGAAGTCCTCAGTGTTGTTGTTGATGGATCGAAGTGACACACTCTCTCCGCGCTCATAGTAGATCTTCAGAGAGGCAGGGCTCCCAGTCGACCAACCAATGATGTCACGTGTGGCGCAGTTAAACACGACTGCTTTGGCCTCCTGATCCAGCAGGATCATGAAGTCATTTGAAATGGCCAATAGGCATTCCCGTTCGGCGCCTGCTACCTGATCTTCGGCATGAACCTGCCAGGTTATGGCCCCGAGACTACGCAGCTCCGCCCCGCTGTACGGGCGCACCTTCTCCCGACGCTTATGTGCCAGAGAGATGAAGGGAAACTTCCCAGCAGGCTCCACGGGTGTGCTGGTCACGTGCCGCTCCGCCAAATCGCGCAGGTACTCTTGTCGCGTGCGCGTCGCCATGGCGCCAAACTTTTCTGACTTGTGCGCTGCGTTCTCAGCGTTGATGACCTTGGCCAGCAGGAAATCCCGGAAAACAGTGGACTTTGGGAAGGTAACTCCTTTTGGGATTGGTGGACCAAAGGAGGGAACGTCCTGCGAACGGGTGACGGCAATGCTAGAGGTAGAAAAAGTGAAGACGGGTGAATATTTTTTATGAACTTCTAAAATAAAATAAAATAAAATGGCCTTAACCTATAAAATGTACCATTCAGAAAATATTTGATAATATAAATAAATATGAATGAAATGAACGCTGCGCACAGAAGAGAAATTATAAATATCCATAGTAAACAAGTTATTTAAATACAACCACCCAACATATAGCAAAGTATGAAACTAAAGTGACAATGTGTGAAAACAGCTGAAGTGGAAAAACAGGCCCCAAACTGGTTATTAGCACAATACATTCATTCCCCCTTTTGTCACATTACAACCACAAACACAAAGGAGTACATACAACTGTATTTTGTGACTGCATCTCTGTACAGGGGGAATAAAAGCTAGTATAAAGTTTTACTTATTACACAAAACAGTAAAATTCTAGTAAATTTAAGTGAATTACTCAAATTCAAAGAAAAATGATACATGATTCTGCCGGAGGCATTTTCTAGTTGAAAGAGTTTTCCTTTCCTCTGTCACCACATGTATGCTCAGAATGAGGGGTTCCTGTCAAGTCAACGACTCAGTGCAATCAAGAGTCTCCTGTTTCCATATGCTAGTTTGAATTGCCCTCTTCCTAAAATCTTAAAACAAATTCTCTCTGATTTTCTTCCAATTAAAATATTGAATATTGTTTTTTAACAAACTAACTTAGGCAGAAGTTGGAATGTCCTGTGAAAGCATACTGTTGACATGTTTGTTTCCTATTAAGAAGTGTTGCCTTTGACCTATTTAATTAATATAAAGAAAGGTGTTAAATTCTTACAGAACTCTCCTCCTCCTGTTTCCCTCCATTGCTCCAGTTCCAACAATGGAGTTAAATTGCTATTAATTGGTGAGAAGGTGTGTGTAACGTTCCCTGACATGTGTTGTCAACAGGAACCTTGGAACAAAACCAGCAGAAGGAAGTTTCATTCACAATCAAATAGCGTCACCATTGTAGGAGAGATTTGCTTCAGCTTACACGTTTAATCCTCTACTTGCTTCCTAAAGCAAAGTGAGGGATTCATACACATTCAGAAGCTTGGAAACAAAAAAGCTAACAAGTAATAAAAAGCAACACGCTGTGTATGATAAGCTGATGTGACAATCCTGACAAGACTTGATTCACCCCATTAAACTGATCACACAGCCAATGCCTGCAGCAGAAATGTAGAACACCACGATTTACTCGCCTTGATGTACAAAAACTATGCATTCTACCTCATATGACAAGCCTGCTTCCAGTGCTGTCAGCCTGCTATGCTCTGCAATACCATGGTATGTAGAATGAGCACAGCGGTTGGACTTAGTGAGCACAAACAACCTACATTTCTCAAACAAAGATCTGGTTATGCAATCCAGCTTGCTGGCCTCGTGTGACTTTGAGGCAGCAGTTGAAAGCAGCAGATTAGCAGCCTTCTGGCTTTAGGCCACTTACTCCTCTAGTGCGCTGTACTGGCTCAATATGACCAAAGCATTACCCAAATCTCAGCAGCAAGCAATAACAGGCTATTAATAACTGTGAGACTCAACAAATCATAACAAACTCTTTATTAACAGAGATTGGAAAATACCATTCAATAAAATTAGAGTGAAAAAAAAAACTCTTCATGATAAAATATTTTCAAGCAAGTGCATATTAGGCAGAGGGAGTATAATCAGCTGACAGTTTGTGCTTTAATAAAGTAAAATCAATTCTCTGAATCAGTGAAACTGCACAGCTTTAACTATTTTAATAAAGTATTAATAACATCAGGGTTTCAGAATGTTTCAGAACATTTTTAACTTTTAATACATTTTTAAGACCATAACTAGAATTACAGTACAGGAATCAAAAGAAAATTACTTCTGTAGGTTCAGCTTAATTTCTGCAAGGTTTTTTTTTATAATTTTCAACTTAAGTTTATGTTTTTTGACTGTCATGTATGTAGTTCCTGTTTGTCTCCAGGTCAATTAATTCTTTGACCAATTTGTACTGAAGCATTGTCCCTTCCCACTAAACATTTCACATCCATATACTTAAAGCTCTGTTGTAGTAAATTATTTTCATTAATTATTAAGATAAATGATAGTAGACATACACAAATGATCATTCTTATCTGAAAAATTTGCAGTTGTTTTGATTCTGATGGGACAGCTTACTCCTACAAAGGTAGATAAAATTCAACACTTTTTTTTGAACCCCACAGACCTCCTGAGTAGAGATGCACCAAATCAAGGTTGTTTCTTCCAAGAAAATGACAATATTCCAGTTTGATTTGCCATGAGTTTGATTTGCCAATTCTAATTTTTTCTAACTATAACTAACAAAACCAGAAACAAATGTGCTACAGTTTCTTTGATAGAAGTAACACTGAAAGACTACAGAATCCCTGAATGGAGACGATCAAACTTTTCAGGACAATTCCTTGCCTATTCTGATTTTGACCGACAGTTTTATTGCTTACTAAAGAATACACACAAAAGGAAAAACAGATCAACTTTACATGATTATCCCTATTTATCTATCCAATCATGTGCCTCCATTGTTCATTTAATTTTTATTCAACTAGATAAAAGTTCTTGGTGTTGGTTGACATGTTTAAAGGCCAAAAATGCAGGGGTGCTTAAGTTTAAATAGAAGAAAAAAATATTGATCAGTCAATCAGTGCCAATCAATAAAAAAATTGTCCAACTACCATTTTTGATAGAAGTGCATCTCTAATCAATAACTCACCTCTTTCTTCAACAATAGGGCACCATTCTCTTCTGGTTTTTGCTAATATCCTTAAAATCTAGTGCAGTCGCAAACAAACAATTGATTTATGTAGCCAGAAAAATACCCTAAAGTAATCAGTACGTTTTAGGAAAGTCTTGTAATTCAGTTGTTTTTTGCTGAAATCGGAGATGAACATCCATGGCCAAACGTTGCAAAAACAATCTGAGATAAGTCCTGAATGATCCAAGCAAAATGTTCACAGTATTAGTTTGTCTGGGTGGAGTCGCTGGGTTGTCCTCCAGGATTCTATATCTTGTATCTAAATATAACAAGTAATATAAACTAGTATTTCAGACATTAACTCTCACAAGAGCTTAAAATGACAAATACAAAAAAAATCATAAAATATCCACTGGTTCATGGAATACAATAGCTTAAAAAAGTCCCCACAGAAATAAAGGTTAAAAATGATAATCCTGGTGTGGGAAACGAAGTCCAGCCTGACCCGTCTTCCCCTGAGGTGGACTCTGTGAGATCTGAGAAAACGCTGCTCTGTATGCTCTTCTTTACTCACATCCATGAGTGGCTGAAGAGAGCACTTCATGTGCATGGGACTAACTCCTTAAGACCACTTCGGCTCATGCAGCCCAGAGGCGAAGTGGCAGCCGGGGAGGGGGAGAGAGAAGAGGGGAAGGAGGCTGTTTTGTACCAGTGTGTGAAGAGTGAGCCTTCAAGTAAATTAGTGTACAAGCAGGGAAGTGTGTAACTGTATGTGCTGTGTGCAAGTGAGCATGAGGAGGTGGTAAAATGGAGAAATGGGGCTAACGGAGTGACAGAGAGCAACTATGTGTGCATAATATTTGTGCATGCAGTGAGGTGGCTTTGAGTTGGTGATAAAAGCAAAAAGTTGGTCTATCATCATCGCAAAGCCAAGAATAAGCCGGCAGAATAGCACAAACATCGATTCGACAGCTACTGCAGAAATAATGCCTTGGTTCATAATCAAACAAATGTGCATGGGTGTATATATAGCTTAAGCAGCCCATGAGCCGTGAAAACAAGGAAAGGGTGATGCAAAAAGCTTTTATGTTTGATTTATGCCTTGCAGTCAATGCTTTTCTTTTAATGCAACTGCAAAAACTTGAACTAAAAAAACAGCTGCCACCAATGAGTGGGACAGAGAGCATTTAAGGCGACTTAAAAAGATAGGTCAGACATGATTTTGGTTAGTTTAGCCAACTAAAACAGTAAACAATTATTCCTCTAGTTCAGTGGAAAGAGAAAACAAGATTAATCTTCTTTGCCGTTTTACTTTCACTGCACAAATTCAAAAAGTGAAACTCATATAGATCAATTCAAAACTAAGTGATATAATCTCAACCATTTATTTCTGTTGGTTTTGATGATTAACTTACACTTAAAGAAAACCTCAATTTCTTGTTAAATATGAAAGTTATATAAAAAAAAATGTCATGGCTTATACAATCAATGTGAAGACTGCTGAGCAGCTACTAAATTTCCAACTTAGCTGAAATATCTGGAGTTCAGAGTGCTGTATCAAACCATATTAATAAAAAATGAAGTGGAAGGAAAATCTGGTAGAAAAATATGCACTAGGGATAAGTGCAGAGTTGAGAGAATTTTGTAGAAAAAGCCATTCAATTGTAAAGCATAACAGGAGTCAGTGCTTCAGAAAACACCACAAATAGAAATATCTGGGAGGTACGTTCATATGTTAAGTCACTCCTGAACCAGAGACAGGATCACAAGCTAAGAAGAAAATGACTCAACTGTTGCTTAGTAGGCCAAAGTCCTTTTTTCATATGAAAATACAATTTTCATGTAATTTAGAAATCAATGTCCCATTGTCTGGAGCAAGAGTGAAGAGGAATGAAATCCAAGCTGATTGAGGACCAGAGTGAAACTTCCAGTCACTGACTACATGAGGAGTCAAGTCGTCTGGTATTGTTGGCCCAACTATGTTTCATTAAGTCCAAAGTCCTTGCAGTCGTCTACCAGGAAATTTCAGAGCATGCTATGCTCTGATAAACTTTATGGAGATGCTGATTTATTTTTGCAGAATGACTTTACACCAGCTCACACTGCCAAAGGCACCAAAAGCTGGTTCAATGACCGGAGTGTTACTGTGCTTGTGACCTCTACTCCATAGAGAATCAATGCCATTGTCAAGAAGTAAATGAGAGACACTAGGCCCAACCAAGTGGTAAGTACATAGAAATTAACATATGTAATTTTCAGAAGCCTGACATTTCTGTTTGAAATATCCTTTTTTAGATTATATAATATTCATATAGGCTTTTTCCCAATTATTTTTACTACATAATTTTTTAAGAACAGAATTTTTTATTAGTTATAAACTAAATGCTTAAAAAATATTTCTGTGTAAATAAATCTATATAATATTTAAGTTTACAATATTTTACTTTAGGTATTGGCATAAACATATTAAAAAAATACTCAGATGCAAATCTACTCTCAACTTATCCCCTAATAATCTGCCGCTGGACCCACCTGTAGCACGTGCCGTCAGAGCAGGGGTTGTGCACCCGAACAATGATGAAGACATGCTGAAAGTGAGACCGAATGGCTCTGGGCGTGAAAGGGTGAGCTCCTGGTTCCTGGAACACAATGGTCACAATGTCGTTCCCAATGTGGCGCTTCCTCAGCAGCTGGAAGAACAACACAGATTATACTGACTGAAACTGAGATTTGACTGAAATTAAAGTTAAAACACACACATGTGGCACATTTCACTTTTTGTAAGTTGAAACAAATAATTTCATTAAAGCTGAACAGGGTTCTGTTTGCAGAACTTTAAATCCTTTGCATTCCTGAAAATGTATGTGGAGCATTTATCTCCAAGGAAAGAAATTTTCCTGACAAAACAATACACTGCATACAATCCGTGTTCTCCATGTTTACCTGTTGTTTGTTGTTGGGGGTGTAAGGCAGCATTGTGGACACATGAAACATGATCTCGTAGTCTTTATAGGAAGTGTACAGGGAGTGAGTGCCAGTTGAATCCGCTGCAGAAAGAATGGAAACGCAGAATTGAAAACCGTAATACTACTCCCATTCATTTGTGCTTTGTACTCTCTGTGCACAGGATGCACTTTCACCATAGCACAAACAAGTAGACAATAGTGAGCTATGAATAAGTCCCAGCCAATCAAAATTAATGTTTATTCGGGGAAAATTGCTTTCTCTAACGTTTTCACCCTGTACATTGTTTTTTGATTAACAGTACAAAGAAAGCACTAGAAAGTGTAGGAAATTCAAATCATTTTAGAAAAATATTTACATCTCAATTCAAACTGAAACCAAAATTACTCACAATGAGTTCCAGAGAACAAAAAAGGGTCTCCAGTATTTCTATTCACCTACAAACCTCTGAGCTTCTTTTATAAATGCTAACTAATTCATGTTAGTCTATCACATAAAATCCCAATAAAATACACAAAAATGTGTTTCTGAAAGGATAAATATTTGTAAAACCTCCAGGGTTTTGAATACATTTGTTGGAATCTAAAGAAACAAGAAGGAACGAAGGTCACATAAAATAGAGGAAAGCAAGACAAAAATAAAGAGTTGGAGTCTCTTTAGTCTGTGACTAAAGACTAAAGAGACTCCAACGGGTGAGAGGTAACTGGGAGGCAGAAAAGTAACTTCAGTGTTAGAGCTAATCTACAGGTCAGTATGGCTGACCTGTAGATAGAAATCCTTTTGTATGTGAAGCCAAAAACAATGCAGTAGATAGAGTGTGTAATTACTTTTGGTGTCCAGCTGGGCTCTGTACTTGGTGAAACCCTTGAGGCGGATCTTCTCCCCCAGCAGCTGGAAGAACTCCTCCAGGGCGGGGCCGGCGGTCTCGTTGTTGTACATTTCCTCCTCTGTGCTTTGTCCCGCTCGGCAATACATCACACCCACCTTGACCTGAAAACTTAGCTGGAGACCAGACACAAAAATTTCACACTTTTTCAACCTCACATTTGTCTTAATGCAATTTTTAGGTGATTTATTAATCAAAGTGAATTTATGGCTGACATTCCTTACAGTGGTCAAACTCCATCTATGGAATCTTTAAAAAAATACTGTAATGGAAAGAGAGGCAGAAGGAAAAGGAGATTCTTTGTTCTTTCAGTAAAGGACAAATAATTTGTAATCTTATGCGTCATCCTCCTACCCCTTGTTCATCCAGCTTCATCAGCTGCTCTGTGACTTTAGGGGTGTTGAGTGCCAGTCTGAGACAGGACAGATCCAGTTCTGGGAGAAGGTACTCCAGTACATCTTTGATAGGCAGACCTCTTGTGGTCCCATGTTTGGAGGTAGAAGGCACTGCATCCTCCAATATAGAACCTCTAAGAGTTGTCAGCTGGTGGGAAGAAACGCAAAGGAAGATTACAGAGAGGTGAGAGATAAGGAGTGCACCTCAGGTATTATTGAGGCTCTGAACTTCAGAGAAAACAGGCCGTACCTGACAACAGAAATAAACAACTGCACAGTCTGCAGAGCTTCTAATACCAACTTCAAAGTCAATAACGAAAAACAGGCAATTCTGACTCAAATCTTTGGGTAAGTACAAAATGAAAGAGGTGAAATGGCCTGTCCAACCATTCTGTAGCACAAAGTGTGCATTGTGCTGAGCTCGTGGGACTGAACTCAATCACCCAGCTATCTTAGCAGCTGGAACAGACGGACACTCCCTCTTCCCTGCAAACTTGAAGCTGTACTGAGCTGATGTTTACAATGGGCCACTGTTTCCAATGTTTGCATGAGGCATTGGGGGTGGTTAGTTGCTTCAGTCAAATCTGTGAAGTTTCAATCACATGCACCTGTCCTGGAACAATCCAAAAAAAAAGCTTGTATATGCTTCTGTATTCTATCTGGGTGGGAATGCATGACATTAAATTCTATAAACCGATTTCCCAAGATGACCCCATAGGAGTGGAATCAAACTGTGATATTAAGGAAGTATTATATTTAATTGAAAGCTCTTCACACGATAGTTTTAGGTTGCTGACAGGCCTTCAGGGCTAGAGGATGCGTGTACTTCCTGAGGTTTCTTCACACATTGTTAATATCAAGTAGACACCTGAATAGCTTGAGGGAAGGTTGCATAATGATAATAATAAAAGTAAAAAAAGGACAAAAACAAGTAACGCAACTTTAATTTGTTGGTTATATTAAACATGCAAAAAAAACCCAGAATGAATAATACATAAGTTGACTGTAGTGTATTAAAGAAAAGTGTGATACACTGTGTTGTGTATTTAAATTAAAGTTTAGCTACTAAATACCAAAATGAGTGAGTACAGGAATATAAAGTCTGCATTATTAAAATTTAGTTGGAAATTTCAAAAAAGTGTGCTGTAAAAGTTGAAGGCACGTCTGACCTCGCTTGTTCTGAAGATGATGCGGTAGTTATACTGCTGTCCACGCTCTTTTTCCTCGTCCAGCTTCTCCCTGCGCAGACTTACAGCGACTGGACCCAGAGCCTCATCTATGCCAAAGTAGTTCCAGTGCTCTGAGGTGCAGGAAGTGTCACATGTCCAAAAACAGCATGTTAAGCATCACTGCTTTTGAAGCACATCATTAGTTTGTAGGTAGCAAAATATTTACAATGTTTGTCACAAGATTTATGAATTCATCATTGCTATCAGAGATAATTTGCCATGTTTAATGTGTTGAACATTGTATTTGCCTGGAAAAATGACTTCAACTAATTTGGAAAATGAAGAATTTTCCCTCTATATCAGACAAATCAAAGTTGTTTATATAGTTCAACACACCCGAATCAAATGATGGCTCATTAACACTCATTAACAGAACACTGACAAGCTGAGAAGGTAGTAACTACCAGAGTGTTGAACCAGGAACAGAACTAAAACATGCAGGACATCGGAGCTTACGGACTGACTTTGGACACCCTTTATCTATATGATGATGATCCAGGACTTGAAGTCCAGTGTCCTGCAACTTTTAGATGCATTTCTGCTTCAACACAGCTGAGTCAAATAATGAGGTCATTAGCAGGTCTCTGGAGAACTTGACTGCATACTGTTGAGGTGATTCAGCCATTTGATTCAGGTGTGTTGACTCATCTGAAAGCTGCAGGTCACCAGCTCTTGATGACTGGATTTGAATTACGGTAACTCAAACCTGTGCACATTTTTTCTATCACTCACCTACAAAAAGAGCAGTTCAAGTGCATCATGATCTGCACTACAACTGCCTCTTACCTTTAAGGTAGAAAAACTTTCTGTAATAGTAGGCTCCTAGATCCACATGCTCCATGATGTACTGTTTGCCCTTTTCGCTGACTGTGCTTGGTCCCTCCTTGGGTCCCTCGAGAACAGCTACTCCAGCATTAGTACAGTGTGTGCTCAAAGATGTCTCATATAGGTGACCTTCTCCAGTCAGGTTTCCTGAGCTGCCTGCTCCACCACCCACAAGTCCATGATACCCAGTCCCATCTAGCCCACCTGCGTCCAGCCGCCGCCTCCCGTCGGTGTTGATCTCATTGCGAAAGCAGGGGCAGCTCACCAACATTTCGTTGCTCTGTTCATCTCCTGTGTCCAAGCCTGGGCTGTCTCTGGAGGTCAGCTCTTCTTGGCTGCCACTGGGGGAGCTGTAAGGCAGACTGTGGGTGGATGACAGAGTGGAGGTAGCAGATGCTACAGCAGCAGCGGACGCTCCGGTGGTGGTGTTCTTCCTCTTTCCTGCCGTCTGTCGAAGCTGAGTAATTTCATTGAGGTCAAAAAGGATGCTCTGAACGTCGTAGTGAGCAAAACCTTTCTGACAGAGCCAGGGCTTTAGAGTGGGAGGTGCATCCTCCATTCGACTGTCCTCCACATCAGATCCGGCTCTTGGGGAGTCCAACTCGCCTCGTACATTCTTAAGTTTCCGGAATATGGACTCCCCTCCCGTTTCGGATTTAGTGCGTCTTTTCGGAGGCTTGTCCCTGTCTCTGGGCTTCAGCAGGTGTCCATCTGTGACGTCCTCCTGAAGCTCCTGAAGCTTTAGCCCCACATTCAGAATGTCCTCTAGGTTCTCTGGAGCAGGGCTGCGCTGGTCAACCTTGCCCTCTTGATAACCCTTCAGCATTTCAAAGAAACTGTCCTTAGCGATTCCATGTTGATCTATTGATGATGTGCTGCCATATTCCCGATGAAGAGGGGAACATTTAGCTCCCGCTGATGGTGCCCAGTCTTCTCCGCTATCGCCACTGCCCTCCATCTCACTGATGGCCATGTCACTGTTACTGCGTTGTCGGACACGTCTCTGTCGTGGATTTTTGTGCGCAGGGCCTCTGTAACCCGGGGTCAAATAACGGTTGTCGGGGCTGTAGCTGTTTGGCGGTGCATGTGTTCGACTCATTAGGGTGTTGTGGATGTTGCGAAGCATAGAGGAGTCATGAGGGCTCAAAACAGAGCCTAACTTAATGTGACTTTTAATAACAGAGGGGGTGCCAGCCCCAGTGTCACCAGAAGAGAGCCACTGCACTCCTGGAGTATCTTTTCTCGGGGGCCAGTCGGCCACCCGAGCTCTAACGCCCATTTTAGGCATCCCTGTGTTCACACTGCCATGGTAGTTGTCTGTTCGGGCTGGAAAAGCCCCTCCATTGACTGGTCGGAGATGGCCAGTGTAAAACTCATTGGTAGCAGGAATGGAGCCTCCAACCGTGCACTCCATCGGTGGGCGCTTCAGGCTGGTCATAACATCAGTGCCAAAAGCTAAAGGCACTTAGCAGATCGGCATGATTGCTTCTGGGACTGGGTGCTACTCGATGACCTCATGAGCAAATATGAATGCTGGGATCAACAAGTCAAGAGGCAAGAGGTATCTTCAGCACTCAAGCTTGCATACTGCCTCCTTAGCTGCAGCAATCCCGATGTTTAGCATTTTATCCACTCATAACACAGAACCCTGGAAAAACATAAACAAATATATGTTAGGATTGTGCTGATAAATCAGCAGTACAAAAATTTGAGCAGTGACTGCCATCAGTCCAAGATGATGAAATCTTGATGTAGAAATTATCTTCACACATGATTTCTACCACTATAGAAATCTTCTTTAGCAAAAAAACACATCCAAGATAACAAATAAATACACTTTATTTGTTACGAAAGCATATAAAATAGAGGGCTATTGTTTGAAAAAAATTTTTTTAATTTTCACAAAAATATCTAAAACAAGTATCTAATCTGAACATGTGTCTGCAGACCACATTTTCAGGACATTTAAAGGGCATTCCCCTTTTAATGGTAAGAGATATTTAAAAGTTAGAGAAATGTACCTTACAGTTGCAAAGCAGCGGGAAAAGGATCCAACATTTTTTATTAATCAAAAAACTAAAAAACTTGTTGTTGTATTCAGTGTTGTGGCTCTGTGCTTATTGAACCAATCCAACATTTAGTATTAGATGGAGACCATCTTTGAACAAGAATTCTGTCACAGATTCTCAAGTGAATTTAGATCTACACTCTGTGCGATTTTAGCACATGCATGTCATTTTTTTCTAAGCCATTTAATTGCAGCTATAACTGCATTTTGCTCTGCCAGAAGGTGAATCTCTGCTTAAGTTTTCGCAGGCCAGGCCTAAATCTTCTATCTCTTCTCATTTGTTTCCCAAACTATTCCCACAGCTTGATGTTAGTTACACTGAATTTTGATGGGGGGGGAAGAAAAGTAAAAGAGCTGACCTCAAACTTTTTTGATTTATATTTGTAAAAACCTGAAAAATATACCTAGCTGTTCTTTCATTTCACAGTCATCCACTATTTTAAGTTGTTCTTTCACTTAGTAGCAAATGAAATACATGGAAACTTGTTTTTGTAGCTTGGAAGAACAAAAATCATGTGGTATGAATGATTTTGCAAGTTGTTGAATATATTCCATTAAAGAACTTCAATCTCTCAACCATTAAATGTCCAAGTCAGTTCGAGGCTCATGTCTTCTGATATATTCTTAATTTGTTTGCTAAATTGCAGTTCTTAAACTCAACTAATCCCACCTGAATATCAAAAAGTAAAGAGTCCCTTTAAAGTTACTTGAAAAAATGGGCAGCAATCACTACCTGACAAATTGGGACAATTTGGAAATTATGCTAAAAAAGAGCTTAAATCTCTTCGATTACTCCGACCCACCAGGCTGCGCCTGTGATCACATTACTCACTAACTGTAAGTGCACTGCAAAAGCTCTCGGCTCAGACACCTTCATACTCCATTGACAACATCAGTTTTCATTACAAGTATAAAAATGTTATAAAAAAGAATGTCTCAATCAAAAAAGTAAAAGCCTTATACTTGAGAAGAATTTGCACTATGCTATGTTTCCACAGTAGCGAACACTATTGAGATGCAGGTCAAATGCTGCCTCGACAGCCCAGTATGCTTAATGTAGCAACATAAATTTGCAAGTAAAGTTAAGAGTACAGGAGGAAGAAATCTCAAAGTTCTGCAGTGCAGATGATTCAGTTTTTAGAAATACCTCAGGCAAAGCATCCTCAGCTAACCAACAGAGTGTTTGGCTAGTCAGAGCTACATGCAGGGCAATTCTGGAATAAAACCTGGAAGGGGCATCAAAGCATACACACGAGTTAGAATGACCCAGACAAATTCGAGATCTGAATACATCTGTGAAAGTATCCAGCTGACTAGGTTTGAGCTATTTTACAAAGAAGAAATTGATTTCTAGATAAGTGAAGTTGTTGGAGAAACATCACAAATGATTTACAGCTGAAACTGCAACTTAACTTCATAATAATGCACTAATTTGTGTAGGTCATTCACATAACATCTCAGTAAAATACTATAAAGTTTGCAGTTGTAATGTGAATGTAAATTAATACTTTTGCAAAACATCTTTAAGTATTAACAGAGAAAAATCTGCAGCATCTTCTATCTGCTAAACAAGAATTATTTCATGCTTTTGTTACCAGAAATTGAAAAGAACTCAAGGCTCCTCTTAGGGTATTTAAATAAATCAAGTTTTCAGAGCAGATTAGAAAAAAAAAAACTTGATTAATTTTAAACAATATTCATGCCCTACAAAGACCCTTTTAATCTAGGTGAGCAAATAATCATGGAATGTAAATTAAATTGCAGGACCAGTCCCAGAGCGTTTTGCCTTGTTCCCTCACACAGCCGTCCGCAGGGAGAAACTAATGAACAAAACCAACTCACTGCACTTGTGCTCACACACAGACACACACAAATGTTCCAGAAACAGGCCTGTAATCTGAATGCTGAACAGTCAGGCTGTCTTTATGGTTTTTCCCGATTAAATGGTAGTTACCCTTTCATGACCCCAAATAGCCAACCTTTGTGTTTTAAAAAATATTTGTTTGCAGGTAATTCAGATATTTATCCAAAAACATACAAAGATTTTATACATACGTACCTTGCTGCTCAGAAGTTTGGATATACTCTTAAAATGCATTTAAGCAGATCTTTTTTCCCCAAAAAGAAATGTTCGCAACAAACACCAACACTGATTTTAGAACTGATCATCTGACCAAGCTGGAAATCACTGAGCCCCTAAGGGTGGCCAGTCTCCCATATGTTAAAGAGTGTATGTATAGATTTCAGCCTGTATGTACAATTTTGATCTTGTGGGTTTAATGTCAACATGTACCAACATGTACCAACACGCATATACTTTAGGGAGGATATTCTGCATGTGTGCATATGTTAATGTGAGACAAATTGTAAAATATAACAGCATAGAGGGACGATTTTTGAGTGTCTGCCCCCACTAACATGTAGTGGTGTGAGGGAGTGAAGCGCCAATGTTCAGAAAGAGAAAAAAACTGAGGACAGGCAGAAAGAAAAAGACAACAAATGACCTACGGTCCACTATGGTCTTGTTCTAAACTCATTCTGTCAACCTTATCTCTTTAAGAAATTTTCCATACATTTTTGTAGAACATGCCCAGACTGTTTATGCCTGTTGACTGAATTCATTCAGATTCCTCTAATTGAGGCTTTGACTACTTAGCAGAAACTCCAGATACATTACAACATGAGCCACAGATGACTGTTCACTTGTTCATGAGCCTGTGTGTGTTACTCAGAATGCCTTCCAGCTTCTTGTGACCTAACAAACACAAATTACAGGGAACTAAGTAGAAAGACAGACGGGAGTAACTCAGCTGGACAGATGAATCACATCATGAATCAGAAACATAAAAACCCTAAATCAATCATCAATAAAAGACTTCTTTTACCCAGGGTCCCACAGTGGGGAATGTTTTTGCTGAGCTAGCTTGCCTGCTTGTTGTCCCTTAGATAAAGGGCAACACGCTGCAGCTGAAAGAGTCTTCATCCTGGGTTTTCAAACAGAGAAGGAACGAGGTTTCCCAGCACACTGGGCAAGTGTTACCAAAGCTCTGACAAAAGATTCAAGGGATTGCCCTACAAGCTTGTAATTACCGCGTGCTTGAATGGGATAAAGGGCTGTTTGCCTGACACCATTGGCTTTCAAACAGGCACCCTACCATTTAGTCCATTGGCTGTCCCTAGCTCCTAATCTTTCTCCCCTCCGAGGGTCGACTGGGTTATTGGGTAGCCAGCACAAAGGTCCCTCTGTGTTGGCTCGGGCAAAACTGGGGCCTCATTCCAGCACACTGAAGTCTTTGAAAATTGCTTGGCACAGGAACCTCACTTCAGCTGTGTACATGAGGTTTGCCAGGAAGACCAGATAAATTAAAGCCTTGGTGAGCTGGTGAGCAAAGCCTGAACCAGATTAAGTTCAAGAAAACATACACTTAAAAAAAACATAGTAAGAAGACAAGGGATAGTATTCTCACGTTACAAAAAAAGTGGAGAAAAATTACCCAAATATGACAATATTTATTAAAAAAATGGAACATGATTGAGCTGTTTTTATTTATTAGGAAATGCAGCAACTATTTTTATTGCTGCTAAAATAATCTCACATTCTATTGATCACTTTGGTTAAAATAAACATTTCTTTCGATTTAGATACATCAAAATAAATCAAAAAAAGTGCCCTTTTTGCGATTCTGCTTTTTATAGAGTAAAAAGCCACATTATTGGTCAGACTACCCAATCTAATATCCGCTTGTTTTAGTTGCTTAAGGCCAGTCGTAGCTTGCGAACAAGATATTTTAACTCCTCCGTCAATAGGAGAGACTATAAAAGGGAGGATTCCATGCTGCAGAAGAACACTCCTTTGTCATCTCTTCAAAAGGACCTTATAACATACATATGATATGACCAAAAATATTAACGGTTTTGAAATGATTACTTCTTAAACCTTGGTATAACTTAATGCCTTAGTCAGACCATTAATAGCAGGGAGATGTGAAGCATGAAGGATCCCAAACAAAAACCTAAAATAACCAGTCATTTGGTTACGCAACTGGTCCTTTTTGTAACATATTAACTTGAAGTCGCAAAACACAAAATCAATTTCCTGTCATTTAAGGAGTGCTCAGAAGCAAGAAGTAAACTGTGGTTTACCATGAAGATCCACAAGCACAGGAGAATCTCAACCATTTCCGACTCCCTCAATCTTGTCTGACTCCTTTCCAATCTTTTCTTTGCTTTCTCTTTCCGTTCAAAAATTAGGCACCAAACCACACACCAGCCTGCCTGTACTATTGAGCAAACCTGAGAAACCAACAGCTCGAGGGAATTAAAAAAAAAGGGAGACATTTTGGCAGCCTAGTGACAGAAGTGGTATCCGACAGCAAGTTGGGATCCTGGAATTCCACAAAATTCACTGAAGGAAGTGATGAATACCTGTGTGAGTGAGAGGAGACGTGGGACATGTTTGGGCAATAACTAAGAGAGAAGTGCAGCACTGATTGTGGCAACTTTTATACTAATGCCCAATTGAGTTTTGATCTATTCATGATCAGCGGCAAATAGGAAGGATGTAAGGTGGGATGCTTGTGGAGGGCTTTACAATCTACTATGAACATTTATGGTACCTTTTCTCCTGTGATGTGCTGCTGCTTCTGCCCCATCTCTGGGCCCCTCTCCTGTCTCTGCAACACAGCTCAGTAAGTAGAGGGCAGAGCTAACTACTGGCAAAGCAAATTTTACTCGTAGGCCTTATAAGAAGAGACAGTTCTGGAGGAGTGCCAGTGCATTTTCATTGCCATCATATCCAGCAGGGTATCCTTCCTCTCCTTTTATCTAGAAACCACTCCACCAGGGTTTCAAGTGGAATAGAGAGGAGGAAAAAAAATAGACACTTTAGACTCTTGACAGTTAAGTCAGTGATGGAAAAACTGTGAAACTATTTCTAATTATCTGAGTAGACTACTGGTTCAGCTGTGATTGCCTTTGTCAAACTTTAAGAGAGCCTTGTAGCTTCAATAAAAGCTTACTGCACAGTGAGCAGCTTAGGTCGTCCACTTACAGTATATAGACTATAGAAGAACCACAATTTTTCCATTCTAATGACTGATGACAAGCAGTCAGAACAACCCAATGAAGAAAGTCTGCAACCTAATCTGAAAACTTTCTGCTCTGTAAAAACGTGAACTAAAGAAAACTGAGTCCAGATTGATTTAGAAACAGAGACACCCTCTTCAGCTTAAGAGAGGAAAGCATTAAAGGAGAAGCAGTGTGCCGCTGCCTGCAGAGGAATGTAAAAATTCCAACAAGCTGGCTGTCGAATCGCTGAACTGCACCAGTTCCATGCTGCGGTTAAAAACTGGAAGTCTGCTTTAGGCTGCACTTTCCCTCCGCCAGACAGCAACTCCTAAGACTCCATTAGAGACATATTGCCGCACAAGGACACACAGGTACATGCTGAGACAAAAGGATGAGACAAAGTCCAGAACACCAAATTCTATAAACCAACATCAACAGAATAGAGCAACTCATGAAAACAATCCCTGCTAACTGATGACAGATAACCTTTTTTAATCTCAATCTCTCAAGTATCTTTTGAAGATGCTTGTGGACACAAAAGAGTTAAAAGTCTCTCAAACTGGCTAAAATATTATTAGTATGTGGCTTTTGAATATGGCATTTGAAATATAATATACAGTAGATCATTGCTCTTGATTAAAAAAAGCTGGATGAAAGTGAAAAGTGTAATTTAACTTTTTTTTTATATAATTTAACAGAAACCATGACTTAATGATCTTCTTACCCCTGCAGTATTTTGCAAGAATACCACATCTGTCATGTGCAATTTTATTTAAATAATAATAAAATAATCTTCACTCAACACTCTTTATACATTTCTAATACTGTATTTTAGTCTTGATGAGAGGAGCGTAAATTATTATATATATTCTTATTAGTTAGACATTACGTAACCTTTAAAATGTGATTAAAATGAATATAAGTACATCTTATTTACAACCGTTCATATTAGCAACTGAAATTCTAAATCATTACAGCTGTTTTGCTGAACCCTCTTTGTTAAAGCTATTTTTAAATCAATAATAATAATACATCAAACGTATATACTGCTTTTTAGGACACCTAAAGACAGCTTACAGAGAAAAACACAACACAAAATAAATAAATTTAAAAAAAGAGGATTTTCTCTTTGTCCAAAGCATTCAATTGAATTCTCAGACAGTCTTTTTTAGTCAATCTTATTATGCAAAAAACATCATTTTGTCTTTGTATTTTATAATCTCCTACAAACTGCCAAAAATAATTTCTAGGGCACATTTCAAAACTTTACCCAACAAAAGTGCTCCAGAAGCTAAAAAGATTAACAAGCACAACACACTTTCTTAGTAAATTTAGAAATTTTCTGATTTGCTTTCAGTTATCACTGAGCCCCAAGATTAGAAAAAAAATGCATTCCTAAAAGCACATCTGTGTGCACATGCCCTCACTGTACAGACAGAGCCACAAACGAGTGGAAACAATGACACGGCACCATATTTTCTCTGTGATTGCTATTATCAGTCAACAAAATTCCTTTGTTGGTTCACACAACCCCGTTGCTGAGGAAAACAAAGAGAGCAGCCTTGACTTGCAGTGCCTACGATTGCAAAGATAAAAATCAACAGGTGGTGGGATTTTTTATTTATTTATTTTTTTAATTATGTACTTGTTAAAAGTTTAAGTTGTTGCATCTTACCTAGGTTATAGCTAAATGAATATGTCGGGATGAAGAGGCAAGCTTCTGCTAAATTAGGCTTCATTAAGGTATTTGTAATACCTCTGGTATACAATTCAGTGACATTATCAGTCAATGGTCATGTGATAAGCATTTTCAGGCATGTAAACAGGGCAGAGATTATTCCTGAAAATAATCTAAAGTGCTTGTACAAACAAGGATAAGTCTTGTTTTGAAATTCCATCAAGAAATGAAAACAAATCTATTTGCTTGTCTCAGATTCTACTAAATGCCAATAGTGGATAAAATAAAAAAGTGCATGCAAACAACAACAAAAGCAATATCCAAGTTACATTTTTCCAAGTGATTTGCTATTTATGTTAGTGTTAATTGCAATGGCAACATCTGTTTTCCCCGCCATAAGGCATTAAATAGAGTTTAGTTGGTGTAGTGTGGCAGATTTAGCTATTCCTACAACTTAGGAATGGCAAAAATTTTAATGCCTTAAATTATTCCTGAAAGCAATTGTATTTAAATAGCTTAAATTGCTGCCATTCAAACAACAATTCAAGGTATTTTAGCTGATTTTAGTTAGCCAGTTAGTTTGCTCACGAGCACTAAAAGGAACAGAAATGAAACTCTTGCCTCACTGTTTGCACTGTGTAAGGGGAAATAAAGATTAGCCCTACAATATGCTTCAGCTTACTTCAAATGAAGATCTTAGTTAATCTAAACCATCATAATGATTGTAATCACACAGATCTTTCTGAGTTATGATCAGACATTTTCCTATTTTAGTCATAGGTTGCAGGTTGATTATTAGCAGGTTCAGTGTTCAGCTGAATAGGCTGATATATAATATAGCTTTAATAAGTGTTCTATGTGTAGGTTGTTCCATAAAACTATTTCACACACCTTACCCAAATCTAGCCATAAAGCTCAAAGTTCATATTACCAACTGCAACTCATAACAAGATTCTCTACGGTTAATAAATACACAACCTGGTGGTCAAACAATGCCATGCAAAAGTATTCATACTTTGAACCCTTTCACACTACAGTCGCAAATCGGAAAGTATTTTTATTGGGCTTTTAAGAGACAGATCAGGAAGGAAACAAGTACATGGTTTTCACATATTTTTTGTTTTTATTATTACAAATACAAATCTGAAAAGTCTGGCGTGTAATTGTGTTCAGTGTCTCAACACCCCCAGGTCCCACTGAACAACGTAGAACAGCATTTTGCAGCAATTACTGCAAGTCTTTTGGATTAACTCTCAACGATGGAATGTATGCAGTGAACATTTCCCTACAAGGTGCCTTGTTAAACAGTGCCATGTGGGCTTAGACGGTGACATTTTTCCTTTATGTCCCTTAACAACAATGGCCCCTACTAAAAAGGAGTGAAGTCATTTGTTACCAAACAACTACTCGCAGCTCAGCATTAAGCTAACACAAGTTCTCAGTCAAAGTGTTGGGATGAGACTGTTTGACGCAATTGTGAATTAAAATAGAAGGATGTGAGAATAGCAGCAGTGTAATTAACAGCATTTATGTACAGAAAAGGGGCTGAGTGAATAGTTTGTGTTCTTGCTGTCTGTAATTTAGCCTCTCCACTTTAAGGGGGGGTGGGACTCAGCCAGGGGTGGACCAGCAAACAGTTTATAACTAGCTATTACTTCACTCTACAATCAGAGAGACTTGAGAATAAACAAATCACTGTGAGCCCACAGTGTTGTTGGAGTGTCTCATGCATGTATATATGCACAGACTGACTGTGATTGCTCCACTGGACCAATGGCACATCATCATCTGCAACAGCAGAGAAGAGGAGCTAAATGATTATCATTCAGTCAGGAACAAAGACAACATGAGGAAAATAAATAAAATGCTAATTATATCATTGGGATTTGAATGTATAAAGTCAATGTTGGATACTAGATGTTAATGTTTGCTGAATACATGCATGACTGCTAGACCGTTGGTCTATTGCATGAAATCTCTATATTTAGTGAAAAAAAATAAGTTTATTTAAATATTTTGCAAGTCAATGTATGAATGAAGATTATTCAAAGAATGTATAAATAATACTTTTAACTTACCCCCCCAATTGTTCCTGATGTAGTTGTAAAAATCTTTTTATATCAGCATCACATATGCTTGAAGGCATTTACAATGAAAGCAGCATGGGAAACTATCCCATTAGCACATCAGCTTGCTCAAAGTAAACAATCTTGAACAAAAACTGCTTAATTGATTCATGTTCTTGGTTTTGAAGCCTTGCAGAAAAAAAATCTCAGTAAAAAGTTTACTGGGGAAATTGCATAGATTTGCATGTTTTTGTGCAGCTCTGAATGGAACAGGGACAAAAGAATATCCAAGGTTGCAGTGCATGTGTGAATACAGCTTTAGGAAGCAAGATCAAAGTCATAAATATCCAAGAGTCTCATAAATAAGGAATATTTGCAGTGAGCTAATAAGATGGAGGGTTTGCTACCTTACAAAGATACCATATCCAAACAGGACTGACTGGCAGAGAAATTATATCCATTTCTACAAAGAGAAGCCACATATAGTCTCAGTGTTTCTCATCCTCTGACACACTCCTCCATGGAATTGGTGCCATGATGTCTCAAGTGCAAGATTACTTGAAGCAGAAAGCAAAAGTCAGCATGTAGGAGAATCTGTTATTTAAGGGCTACATCAGATCTTTGGAGGGTATATGGAAAATATTAACTCTTGTTTACCTTCAGACTCTTGTATCAAACCTATTTGGTTACAGTTAGAAAGAAAATAATATAACAAGTAAAAACTTTTTAAGGATATTCCATGTTTATCTCATTTGTAGAGACAAGATAAAAACATTTTATTAAAACTGTTATCTACAATTTTAATCAAAGCAGCACTTTGTTGATATTAAATACATCCCTGATGACACATTAGTTGAATTCTATTCATTTAATGCAAAAAAAATCTTACAGTAATCCAAGGCATCTTTAAATGTTAATTGCTAACATTGGTTGTGACAAAAATAAAAATAAAAAGTAGGTATTAAGTAGAGTTTGCCATTTGAGTTCTAAACAAGGATTATAAAGAGGAAATGTCTTAGACAGTGAGGTGTTTAAAAATTATGCAAGTCAAAGCTGAGAGATAGAAGAAGCTTTTTAAAAGGAAACTTTTCGGCAATGTGTCTGCGGTTTATGCAGGCTGTGAGACAGCGAGAGAGAGCAAGACTTTAATCAAGTAATCATAAACTTGAAAAAGATGCTTCAGAGTTTTCAGGAAGTTTTATAAAAAACATTTGAAATGCCATCTTTTTGTTTATGAGCTGTAGGGTCAACTAACAGCAAGCTGTCAGATTCCTACAACAGATGTGTCAATTTGACAGATATCAGTGATGTTTGAAAGTCACTGTCCTGTTTTCTCACAACTCTGATTACACAGATAATAAACAAGCCATTCAAAGACAGCTATGAAAGAGCAATCTTTATTTGCCTTCCCTTACTCTCAGAGTCCACCTAAACAAAAACAGCACTACTGACGGAAAAAAAAGGAAGACACCTATAGTAACCCAAGAGGAGCTGCAGGTATCCAAAAGCTCAGGTTGGATGATCCACCAAGAGCAAAACTATTAGCCACGAACACTACAAAACTGACCTTAATTAAAGAGATAAAAGAAGAATGTCACTGCTTAAAGAAAACCGTGGTGTGTTGAGAGGGATTGCCTCAGTCAGGCCGGGTGCTGACTACAAGTATATGCCACACTTCAAAGAATTTTTTCTGGCAAAAAAATTTAGAAAACCAGCTTTGTGTTGGTCTAAAAATCCAATGAACTACTCAAAATCTATAGTGAAGCTTACAGCAAATATTCAACAAATGTATAGAAAAGATTTATATGTGAGTGTTTGGCATTTTCACGTCTGTGGGAAAGTGATCCTTTGGAAGCTAAGGTAGTTTGACCACACAGATTAAAAAAAGGTAAGGACTCCGTAAGTAAATAGATGAAACCTGAGCTCCACCGCAGCACCAGCAGCATTGACCACAAGCTATTTACACGGTCTGCAGAGGATGTAATCAAATCTGTCATAAGCTGCTCTGCACATGCCTGGTAGTTCATTTTCATCAATCAAGCTGATCTTCTGATCGATTAGCAGCTGCTTGGCCCACACAGATATCTCTGCAGCAATCAAGGCGAAGCACATAAATTCATTAGATCACATTGACTGATGATGGGGAAATGTTTCAAATGTACAGCTTCACTGCAGGCTAGTGTATGATGCTTGGGAAAGAAATAAGCTCCAACACAATGACAAGATAAACTGCCAGAATTGAGTTGGAAGCTTGATTAATATCCCCCTAAACTGGGCAAACACTTCCTTTGTGGTCACCAGATATTAACCATGTGGTCAGTAAACAAGATGTTCAAGCATATTTGGGCTTGCAAGGTAATAAGGTAAGGATTTTGCCAGGTAGGCATTTTAACAACAGAGGAAGAGCCAAAGGAAGGCTTATCATCATCATCATCATCAGGGCAGAACATTTCTGGGGTATTTCTATTGCCTCTGGATAAAACTAATTGTCTGTCATCCCTTACAGCTCAAAGGGCAGACTGACTTCTCACATATGAAAGTCTAGATTTTCCACAGCTATCTCTTCTATTGGTGAGGAACAACATGTCCCTAATGTACTATTCTCAAGCTGGAAAATCCTGAAGCGTGAGCCCAAAATCTAACTACAAGAAAAGCATTGCAAAGTTACACACGTAAACAGTTTCCAGTCATTGATTCTGGCACGTGTCCAGAGCACAGCTGAGTGCACTTCCAGCCCAATTATAAACAGGCAGGCCGCAGAATTAATCAATTCATACAGAGTCGAATAAGTCAGCTAGTGTTGCATAACTGTGGTGCCCTGCTAAATCACGACATGCCAGAGAATCGTAAAGCAAACCTGCACAGCATGTTGCTGCTGGTGCTGAACTCCACAACCAGCCCTGCAACTGCGTTTTATTATGCTTTCAAACCAGTCCCATTCCATTTAAAGCATCAGACACAGCTAATTTAAATGCTTCCACCAACACTCAAAACCCCAAAAATAATCGAATTAGCAATTAAAACATCTCCATCTGCGTTATCTACTGAACTGGAATTAATCAGGACTACTTTATATATCAGAGGAGGCTTTTCATGGCCCCTTGTTTGCAAAGTGTTTCTTTGGTTATGGTTGCTGCTATTTCACACCTGATTTAGGGTCTGCTGCAAATGAGACAAAGAGAAAACATCTCGGAGAAATTACCAAAATGCATACAGGTGTAGCCTTCCTTTTTAAATATCTGCTAGCAGCCGATGGTAACTCCCAGCTAATCAGCATTCAAGTCAAGCGCGAGAGCCATGTAAACACCGGCAAGACTCTACCTCACCTCCTCCCAGCAACAGTGATGGTAACAGCTGAACTAAGCAGTAGTTCTATAGAACTGTTGCTAAAAAAAAAAAATGCAGAGAAGGGGAATTTTAGCAATGTGCAGCATGTGGTTTCACTTGTGCTTCTTGTGAAGGAAAAAAGCTAGGCCGAGTATCCAGGAATACATCAATGAAACAGGAAACATACAGTAAAAGAGGAAAAGCTGGAATGGCAGCCATGTTTGTTATGATCCAACTCAATCCGTCCTTTTCACCTGAAGCAACATGGAAAAAAGGGACTGTGATGCAACTCGTCTGTCGCACAGCCGTGTTACACATGGTACACATACAGCACCTTGCAAAAGTATTCACATGCTGTGAACTTTTCATACTTTGTGTTAATCTGCAACCACAGATTAACACAAAGAAGCACATAGTTGCAAAGTGGAAAGAAAATGATTCATACAAGAGAAAAAATAGTGGCACTCATTTGTATTCAACCCTCTTTGCTCTGTCTGTAGAAAAACAATACTGCCAACAGCCTCGTCAAACAAATACCACACGGTACACATGATGTGTGAATTACAAAGTCAACCTTCTATTGCCTAAAGAATATTTCCAGGACTAAAGACTAATGTCCCAACAAGATATTGAGAAACTCATCCATGCATTTATCTTTAGTCAGATTGATTACTATAACAGTGTTTTCACAGGTAAGCCTTCTGGTTCATGCCTACTCTGAATCCCCAGAATCTGAACCCAACAAGAAGCTGCATTCAGTTTTTATGCTCCTCTAATCTGGAACAAACTTCCAGATAATTACCAAACTGATGGAACCTCCTTCCTTTAAATCAGGGCTAAAATCCACTTGCTTAGAGCTGCCTTTAATTCATAATAACCAGAACATTGATGTATTCTGGTCAACAAAACTTTTTATTACCTCTCTTTATTTTGCCACTGCATTATAATGTTTCTATTTTGTTTGTTCATTGCGTTGTTTTTTTTTAATCATGTAAGGCACTTTGAACTGCTATTAAAATCAACTTGACATTTGATCCGAGTATAGAAGCAGCTTTTTTTGAAGGTCTGAAACATTTGTTAGAGAACATTGCTAAACAACCATCATGAGGAGAAGTAGACACTGCAAATAGGCGAGGGATTCATGGATAAAGCTGTGGTCCTCTGACCACCAAAGTTAAATATTTTGGTATTTGTAGTCAAAAACCAACATTGCACATGACCTTGAACACCATCCCCACAATAACAAATAGTGCTGGAAGCATTATACTCAGGGGATGCTTTAGTTCAGAAGGGACAAAAAATCTGGTTAGAATTGATGGGAAGAAGGATGGAGCAAAATACAAAGCAATAGCATAAAGAAGTTTTTAAGCGCATACTGTGAGATTTCAAAAATTGTCCAGGACTTAAACACATTACACTGTTTGAGGTAGGCAATATAAAATCTTTATAGCAGCCAGATGCTTGATACTAACTTCTGTTACACTGTACAATGGAAATTGTGAGTCTCAACTAATCATCTTTTTTTCCTACAACAGAAATGTATCAGAAAGATCAGTCCGACAATGAATAGACATGAAGGAGCAGATCTTACTGCTCTGACCATTACAGTCAGGTGGCAAACAGAGGAAAAAGAGGATGAGGAAAAGGAAACACAGTTGGGAAAGAGACAAGAAAAAAAAAAGTTCTGTTGCAGCTGCAGTCACTGCACAAAAAAATCAAGAAAATTTCAAAAACTAACTGATATTTGCCTTTAGTTATGAGGGAGATAAAGTTGGTGGTCACTCTTTTTGTCACACAGACCAATGCCAGACCAGTGATTCAAGTTTACAGCCAGAGATTTTAGGTCATGACCAAAACTGCTGGATTAATTGACCAATAATCACACAATGTGATCCTCTTGCCTATAGAGGCTGTAAGTCACTTAAACAGGACGGACTCACATCTTCCAGCAGAACAGCTTCCCTAAACATACAGCCAGATCTACAGAAAAATGGTTTAGATCAGACTAATTGATTAACCAAGCTATTTGGCAAAGAAAAACTGTTAAAAGACTTGCAAAGTAAGTAACCAATTAACCTTCAGCTGTATTTGCAGCCAAAGTTGTTATGACAAAATACTGACACAAAGCGGGTAAAATGTATATTTCTTTCTAAAAGTTCTGAAAGCCTTGCATTATTTCCTTTACATTTACTTTAGTGCATTGCTTTGGTAGTCTATCACTTAAAAACTCAGATACAATACATTGAAGTTTGTCATTGTGACATGTGAATAAGTTGAAATAGTGTGAACAGTTTTGCAAGGCCCTACACCAACATAAATTTCTGCACAGAATGACTAACATAATAAAGCTACATCACTCAATGAACCTCAAACATATTTTTTCCAAACAGTCATTTAATCAACATTTGCTTAAACATAGTCTGAATCTTCCCTCTGAGATTTATTAAGTGCAAAGCAGGAGTTCACAGGCTGGAAATTAATTCCCTCGTTCCAAAGCAAAGGATTGTGGAGCTCTGGAGCAATCTGATGAAGGATTATTCTAGTTTAGCACAGGAAAGAAAGCCACCCTCTCTTTTTATCAGAACATTCCTAGAACTCTATTTTTAAATATTATAGGAGATAACCTATTACTGTGTGTTGATTTGGTCACATTCCAGCTTTAACACAACACATGATATAAGTTGCTTCTGAGAGTAATGAAACTGCTGTAAACATTAAGAGGAATGAGGAAGAGCTGAACAGACCTGCTTATGTTTTGAGCTGCTTTTAGATCAGCGAAAACCAAAAATTTCTGCGCTCCTCTTTGCTTCTCAGATTTCTTTCTGCAGGAAAGAGAAGGGAGGTGGGGGCAGAGGCAAAATCTCCCCACTCTCTGCGTTTTTGTATGTCGGAATTATTTTCCAAAGCTGCCCACACAGGCTCGAGATGAGGCGTGGGCTTGCAGCTCAGCCTGATGTTTTGATTCCTTTCAGAGTGGAGTTCTGTAATCCCCTTCCAGAGAAAGTGTACAGGCCAAAAAGGGGAGACAGTGAAGCAACTGGCAGACATGTCGAGACAATGTTGAGCACGTCATTTTAGTGTGGCGGCGGAGATAGCCTGCAGCAACACATCATCACCATCACAATCCCAGCTTTCATTATGAAACACTTTTTGTGCAATGCCTTAAAAAAAAAAAAAAAAAACAGTCATTATTATGATTAGTTTCTTGTCTCTGTTTCTGATTCTGTGTTCCACGTTGTACTATTCTCAGCCCCTGTGAGGTTTGATGGGAACGAAGCAGGGGAATTTCTCAGCGTCTGATCTCTGCAATACTGTGGGTTTTGGTCGGGGTTTGGAATGTGGAAGCAGGATGAGGGAAACCAGTTGCACAGAGGTTGTTTTAGTTCAGAAACATGTAAATAACAGGCCAACGAATGAAGACGCAGAAACAAATCATGATGAAAAGCAGCTTTCTATACCTGGCTCCCTGTTGAAACGGCTTCACTTGGCATCTCCTGCAGAGATAATTATAAGGTTTGAAATGATGGAGGATTTTGGTGAGGTTGCAATTCCCTAAGCAGTGTGACAGGTGGGGGTGACGAGTACAGGGGAATTTTCCTTTGTCTGTTTGCATTAACTCCATAGCAGAGGACTAAAAAGAAAGAAATTACATCATCACCATTGTAGGACCCGAGCCCTTCGCTTTCCCCCCCCACCAGGAGACGTACAATGGATCATCTGACCCAGACAAAGACGGAGCTTTCCACAACTGTTTAGCAAGCAGGAAATGAGGATTCAGGGTCACACCTCATTACGGTCAACTTCATCGGCCCCCACAGCCACCAGTAAAATGATAGCAAACACCACCCATCACCATTGAGTCATTTGACCTCTGACTACAAGCTGACTAATGTACGACACATCACTGGTGGAGTTTATGGAGGTTTCCCCTTTTTTTTTTTTTTTTTATAAAATCAATGTAGAATTCTGAAAGCTGTTTCACAAGCTCATGTCAAAATTCAGGAATAAATGACTAATTGTCAACGACAATATGTCACAATATTGCAATAGCCAATTACCAGTATCAAGCTATACCAAGGATTTCAAAAGTCTAAAGTTTAACAGGATTCCCCTCCTCTGCATCTTGCTGTTCCTTACCAGAGAGACAGTACATTTTCCGGTGGTTAAAAATACTGACAGCCATTGCATAAAATCTAAAAGAGTACCACTGTTTTTAGAATAACACTGGGAAACTACACTCACCGACCACTTTATTAGTTAGAGCTGTGTAATTGTTTGTTAAGACGTATTGTCAATTCAGTAATGCATCAAGAAATTGTGAAGATGACTTGCTGAAATTCAATCCAATCATCCAAAAGTCTGGATTTCAACTATTTTCAGATGGTCAAAACTTGGTGTAAACAACATGAAACCCTGGTTAGATCCTGCCTTGTCTTAAAGGTTTGAGCTGGTGGTGGCAGGTAATGATATTCTTCGAAGGCTTTGGGCCTCTAACTACCAAGTAAGCATTCTTTTAATTCCATACCCTTCCCAAATATTATTGTTGACCATGTCCATCTAAATATGAACACTGTAACAGTCTTCTGAAGGCTTCTTCCATCTGGAAAATGCACCATGTCACTAAGCTCCAATAATATCAAACTGGATTCTGGAACATAACACTGCACTTCAACAATCACTCAAGACTACTTATAGGGAAGACTACTGACTTGACATTTGTTAAGCAGACAGAAAAGGGCATTGCTAAGAAAGTTGCGTGGAAAGAAAAAGTGAACAAATAAATTCTTCAACTATATCATTGTGTGTAAGTGTGTGAAATCTATATTTTATTATTTCCAATTTTTTTCAACCCTCTTACTAAAATAATAACTTTTTAATTATATCCTACTTTAGGATTCACTTTAACAGCAGTAGCAATATTCATAGTCATTATGTTTTGAAGTAATTGATAATATTACAATTCGTGCCTAAAATTGATGCAGTGATATATACCAAGACCATTCCTTCAAACGTCCCAAGATCCGTTTTGACAGCAACAAGTAAGACTCAGCTGCACTTTTCCAGGATGCAGAAGCAAAAACTCTGAATCTGTGCAAGAAGAAAGGATCCCCTGGTAGGTTATGAAATGTAAACAGTTAATTTAAACAGCTGCAACCCAAGCATTTTAAGTGGCAAATTATAAAGCAGCACAAATCTCCAATGGATGTTTCCTTTTATCTTTGCTCAATCTATTCCCTTCGAGTCGATACACGGGAGACAAAGAAAACAAGCCAAACTTGACAACAGGAAACATACTTCTGTGAATATGTGTTGCACAAACTCAAGAGGGAATAGCATTTGCAATGTGAAAAACAAGAAGCAAACAGGGAGGCAAAAAAGTAGAAGTTCAACATTTAAATTAACCAGACATCAGAATCAGTCAATTTTACCAAGAACTGGTTCTTTTCAGTGTTCAGCAGGTCAAAAACTGACTAATCATATTTGAGATTCTATTCAATAAAACTGTCAAAACTAGATTTTTAAATAAACTACACATTTCAGTCAAACCATTTTTCAACAACTTTTAATTTGATGCAAACTTTGAGATTAATTAAGATGAGATAAAAACTAGGGACATAATGCTTTAATGAAGAAATGGAGATGATGCAATTTCTTAATTTTTTGATGGAATAAAAATTACATCCTAGGATCTAAAGATAATGTTTTATCTTATCTATATAATCCAAAATCACAATAATCAGAAATGAAAAGCACAAATTGCAAATAGCCAAAAAACAAAAGGCTGATTGTTGCCACTTTAAAATAGAAAAAAAAAACGATTATTCTTAGTAATAAATAAGAACAAGGAGTATTTATGGAGGCAGAAAACATGAAAGCTGGTATTTCTAGCCTCCACAAGGAGCAAAATCTACTCAAAAATTTCTTTGGACTCATGTGTGTGTGTTTTTTTTAACCTGCTGTTACTGAAATTAGACTCAGGACCTCAAATGAGCCATTTTAGGTCCGTGTAGCAACACAGAGGGAACATTCTTTCCTCCCCTCACACAATAAATTTGCTGCATTTGCCTTAGATTTATCCTCTGCAGGAGGAAATAACATCAAAAGTAAAAGGAGCAGTCTAGTGTGAGATTAGACTCAGCAGTAAAGATGGCAGAGTAGCTCTGTGATCAGTCATGCCCGCCACTGCAGGTCAGCTAAGCCTATGGGGAATGCTAAAAGTCCTTGATCCTAGCTCAAAGCTAAAGTCCAAGGCTTCCCTATTTTTCCACCTGACTAAAGCCAAGTTAAACACAAATTGTTCTGGTATTTAAGTAAAAAAAAACTTATTATGAATAAAGCTCTTGGTGTTTATTCAAAATATGTTTTACTTAAATATGGGGAAATAAAACTAACAATGTTTTATAATGTATCTTAAGGGAAGCATTTAAAAAAAAAAAAACATTAATGCCTTCTAGTCTTCCATCCATTCATTGTTTATACCAACTCGTCCATGCAGGGTAAAAGGGGATATGGTGCCCATTTCCAGCAGTCACTGGATGAGAGACAGTGTACACTGGACAGGTCACCAGGGCATCACATGTCTTCTGGTCTTGTGTTTTCCAAAAATTATTCTATAAACCACTCAGCTATGCCTTTAAGTATTTCTGTTTTTAAAGTACAAATGATCAAATGAAACATGTAAAAAAGAAGCTTAATAGCGTTTTGATTTATTATCTACTTGAAGATGAGAATCATCAGACAAAAAGTGTTATTACCCAGTCATAAAGCAGACATATTTCGTATGTGCAAAATAGTGGGCCACTACAGTTAAGCAAAAATAAAAACTTTTTACAGCCGTGATAACTTTTTGTTTTACAAATGGCACCCACTCAGACCATGCCGCTCTGAGTAGAGAACCACCGGCCCCATTTTAAATACCACCGCTTTACACTCAACTTTAAAAAGCTTTATCAAAACCAATTTAAAACCTAGAGTTTGCTTCACCTCATGTTGTCTACCGTTTCACTCTACCTGAACTGCATTCATCTATACTGGCTTTGTTAAATTTGTTATTAAACAGATCATTTACTGACTTCCAATCACTCTGGTGTTCAGGCAGATGGACATGGCTGGGGACAGCTCAGGGTTAAACAGATGTGGAAAGGAAAGGAAATCACCTGGTGCCTCTGGGGTAAGTCACTCGAAAATAACTCGGGTGGTGACACATTCATTTGTTTATGTTATATGCTGTGTTTAATGGCGTAGCATGCAAAAAGCCACCTGTGTGTGACAAACAGCGTCCTTGACATTCGTAAGGGATTCGACAATTTTGACAACAGCAGTGACATAGACGAGTCTCACCACCATTACTTAAAAAAGGCACCACTGGCACTGATTGCGCACTGAAAAAATAAAGATATGCGCTTTCTATATAAACACATACAGTCGACAGATGTTAGTGCGCTCGCACATGACCAGCACCACGTTCCCGACTCACCTTTTCTCCTTTTTGGATGTCACACAACGCGGTTTTCCTCCTTTTGTCTGAACTCGTAAGGTGCTGCTGTTTTAGTCCCTCACAAAAACTACGCGGTGGCCCCCTCCTCACCTCTACAAGAAGCGTGTTCGCTTCGGGCTCAGTCCAGAAAATGTCCCTCAGTGTTCTTCCGAAAGGCAACTTGGAAGTTTGATAGAAAGTTACGGCTTTGCCTCGTTGCGGTATGCAGCTGCTGAAGGGATGAGATCATTCAGGCTCTGCCTCCCCTCACCTCCCTCTCAACCCCGGGAGTCTCGCGAGAAGGCATGGTGGGGGAACTATGCAAAGCGTTGCCGTGGTAACAGAGCTCACCTGTAGAGAGTAGACAAACAAAAAAAGAAACGTGAAAGTCAGAAGAGGGAGTTCTCACTCTGTTTTGAAAAACACAGTGGTTGGAAAACACACGACACAAAAATGCAAGATTAGATAATCAGCAGGGCATTCAGACTCCACGAGGCTGAAGAGAAGACAACCTAGAACAACTAGGTAGTTCTAAACTACCTAGTTGTTTAGAACTAGACTTCACGAGGCTGAAGAGAAGAACACCTAGAACAACTAGGTAGTTCTAAACTAGGTTTAGAACAACGTAGAAATAGGGATTCGGATTGTTAGCTCCCATATTAAGTCTATTTTAAAATAGTTCGCCATTCTCTTTAACATTTTGTCAAAAATAAGGGTTTCCTGTTAAATTAGCACCTGCAATAATACCGGGACTTCCGATATGTTGTCCTTTGGACAGATGAGCCTAAAATGTAATTATTTATATACCAAAGCAGAGGGCATGCTGGCCTAAACAAACAAACAAAAAAAAAAAAAACACGTGTCGTGGTTAGAGAAAACTATTCCTCAGCAGGACTGAACCATCTCGCCATCAAAGAATCCACCAACAACTGTGTATTAGAGGTTGGTTGAGGAAAATATGGAACTACCTGTAGAAAAAAAAATCATGCTAAAAAATATCACATGACAGGGACCCCTTGATGCATTTTTGTACAGTATTTATCTTTTGTTTAATGGGTAAAGCCAACTTATTTTTTGTTGTTTACGTGCAATTAATTAAATCTTCTCAAATATAAACATGGGAAAAATTCTTAATTAAGGACTTAATTGTCTTCTATTGAGGTGTTTTATTGTGGCATTCATGTTTATTAATTAAGGACTGAAGACTTTCGTCTTCTCTGCCTTACCATGGAGTAAATTCTAACTGCTCTGCCCATTTCATTATTAAAACAATGAATTGGTGTTTGAATTTGACTGTTGTCAAGTGGTCACACAGAAATGTAAAGTTGTGTGTCATCAGTATGTTCAGAGATGCAGTAATATCCGTTAATGTATTAATTACATGTCAGTATGCATCATGACAAAACACTATTGTAATGTGACTTGTGAAAGTGCAAAAACAGTGACAGAGCTTGTAACAGTTGGAGCCAACACAAGCAGGAATAAAAGCTGTGGAGCCTTACGAACCTGAGTGTTTGACACCAGTGCATCCAATGCAAAACCCATCAGGACGCTGCTTGGCCTGTGCTCTGACATCATGAACTGATGTGAATGTGAGCGGATGTCCAGAAAATCCAGCGTTAATCTGCGGACCCTCCAAACAAAGCCCTCCGTACATGGAAAACCAAAGCTGGATGAGAGCTTATCACACCAGAGCAATGCCGATGCTTAAATGACTGATTCAGGGCTCTTCTTTAGGAAGCAATGTGGCAGTAATGCATTCCTGCAGCTGCATGGTTTACTTGTATCAGCAAATTTTACTTGGAAATGTAGCTTAAGTAATTGGCTGCCCACAGGCCACCGAGTAATGCTGATGCATATCCTGTTGGTTATTTTAAAAGGTGCTGAAGACAATTCCAGATTCCTTCTGCCACATTTCAAGATTCATTATTTTTGGAATTTTCAACCACTTCACGGTGAGCTTTGCTTGAGGAGCAGATGTGATCTGGAATTTGTATTAAACATGAATGAAATAATAAAACACCTCAATGGAAGACAAATCTGAGTTTCAAGATTTTATTTCTGTGCATTCTTGATTGTGCTTGGAATGCCAATTCATAAAAGCATAACTGGAGTTTCTATTTGCATGATTAGTTGTGTAGCACCATCTGCTGGTAGCACTAATGTAAGACAAGAAACAAAGCTTACAGAATAAGTTTTCATATTCTATAAAACACTTGTCATTTGAAAAAAAATATATATCACTGAAAAACGAAAATAACATCCACTAATTTTAAGCACTTATTTGACTTCAGGTGATATTCCGCCAACGTTTTAGAATATCACCCTCATTTATTAAGGCTTAAAAGTGTGAAGGTCATCATGTCAGCTTTGACAGTAATGAATGAAATTCCATTAGGAAGTGGATGCTATTCTTAGGTCTTTGTTAATCTTAGCAGCCTTTGGATGTCAGGCTCTACGTCAATAGTTGGAAAATTCCTGCTGTATCTCTTAAAGGGCTCTCCCTCCGGCCCGATGAGGAATTTCTCAAAGTTCCAGGAGACGTCCGCCCTGCTAACTGGACTCCAAACAAGAAATCTGGGATCCTGCATGAGGGAACTTGGGTCGTCTTCAGGATAAGGGAGTTTGTATTTGAGATAGGCAAAGACTGGATGTGTGTTTGCTCCGTTGACATCGCACTTCTCAAACAAGGTGAAGTTGGGCTTGAAGCCACCGCCTGGTCGCACGTGCTGCAGTGAATGCAGAATCTCACCATTGGTAGAGTTTTCCTGCAGAGAACAGGCAATATCGATATTTAGAAATGTTATAAATTAAAAGAAAAAAAAAAGTACATAATCAAGAAAAAAACATCACATGTAGTATCAATGATATGCTGGGCATTTTTTTCTACTAGCTGTAGGAAGATGTCTAAATTCTCCTTCCAGGAAATGAGTAAAAAGGTTCACCTCTGAATTACTTACCTGGTATCCAAACTGGTTGCAAGGGAAGCCCAGGACCACCAGCCGATGGGGGTACTTGCTCTGCAGCTGATTCAGCTCGCTGAAGTCCCGGGTGGTGGTGCCTCAGAGGGAGGCCACATTCTCTATCAGGACCACTCGTCCCCTGAAGACATTGAAGTCTACCGAGTCCCCTTCTAGCGAGGTGGCCCTCAGATCATAGAAGGTCTTAGCAATGAAGGTCATCTTGGCTTCTTTGATGTGTCACTGGAGGGAGACTGGGTCTTGGCATCAGACTGTATCCAAACCCCTAACCACCTGACTCACTCAGAGGAGCAAGTTGCCTTTCAAAGGTGTCAGGTAGCCCTGCAGGAAACTGATCTCCTGGTTATATACACTGCATACATGTTTTAGACAGAAGAAAGAAACTGACTGTAAAAGCTAAATGAGTATATCACATAAAATGCCTTTTCAACCACAAGTTCAATGTATTCTATTGAGATTTAATCCAATTGATGAAAGACAAGTAGTGCATATTTGAGAAGTGGAAATAAAACAACACATTGTATTAAAAAAAAATGTACAATTAAAAATACCTGAAAAGGTTGATGTGCATTTGGATTCAGCCAATGTGAATCAACACTACGCAAAACCAATTTACTTGCAGTGAAGGCTGAAGTCATTTGGGTTATCTCTCTATCAGCTTTGTATATTTACCAACTTTTTTTTTCTTGTAGTTCATAATTTATGACTACTTTCTAAAATCCTATTAGAATACACAGAGGTTTCAAGTTGTACAACACAGCAGCAGTAAAGAAAGTATTTAAAACATTCAAAGAATATGATTGACAAGGTAAGGTACTGATCTTAATTAGGATGAGTTTTGGGAGGCCAGTATTAACCAGTGTTGTTTGGCTTTTAGTCATGTCTTTGTACATGTATCAGCTTTCTTTGTCATCAAAAATTAAACATTCACCTGTGTCTGTCGGCATCTAATGAAATATACATGAAGCTACCGCCTGAACTCCGTGCACACCTAACATTCAGTTCTAATAGGAAAAAATAAAAAATAAAATCAGCAAAGTTCAGACTGCACTTTGTTTTATTTAAACATGAACATTGCCATGCATATTTATTTTAACTTAACATTTACAGATAACATATATTCTTCAAAGTTTTGCCACAAACATTTTTTTCTTAAAATAACACATCTGAGTCTCCTTTAGAACACCTTGTTTTTAGCAGCACCTCATTATAGTTTCGCTCTTCTAAAAGTATTCAGAATAAGTACTTATAGTAACATTTTTATAAATATCTGTCTGCATGGCACAGTAGTGGTTCCTTTAAGAAGAAAGCCCATAGAGTAAATGAAACAGCCTCACTTGGTTTTAGTTTCCAGATCTTAATAATTCATATCGCTGACCTCTTTGTTTCTGTCTATGTCACAACAGTGCAAAAATATGGATGTAAACTTTGCTCTGAGTTTTCCTCAACTAATAAAAAAGGACAAAGAAGTCCAAAAGTCATTCAATTCCATATATTAATGATCAATATTTGAAGAGAGAAAAGATAATGAGTGGATCAATTTAAACTGGAAGCAAGGTTCCCTGATCATTCTGCCAAACCAGCCCTCTGTTGGCAGTTGCTGTCTATTGCACCTGTAGACATTTAATTTAAAAAAGTGAAAGTAATCCAACACTTTCCTGTGTAACAAGTCGGTGTGTTTTAAAGAGTGGGGAAACAGTTAAATAAAATCTAATATGCTAGAGCTGCAAGCTCAGGTTTAGTGACAGGCTTCATTTTTTAACAGGCACAAGTCCTCTGAGCATCATTATCCTGGCTGCCCTTCTCTTCTTGCAGAGCGGCCCGATCCAAATAGTTGTCCAGAGACCCCAACAGGTCGTCCACGTACCTCATTTGAGCTTGAAGCACCAGTTCTGTCACACGGATGAATGACTGCAAGAAGAAAAGGTGAAAAAGTATAAAATTCCTCGAAAAAGTATTCTTCCATATTGAACTTTTTTCACATTTTGTCACATTAAAACTAATGAACTTTAATGTGTTGAGTGGGAGTTTAGAAGAGAACAAAGTATTGCATAAATGTAGAGGAAGATATAAAGCAAATATAATTTGATTTACACGTTATTAATGAAAATCTGAAAAATGCAATTTGAGTTGAATTTGAAGTATACTCCTTTCCTCTGGTACCGATAAATAAAGTCCAGTGCAACACAATGTCTTTATAAGTCAGGGAACCTTGTCTTAATGGAAGAGGAAAATAAGAAATGTTAAAAAAAAAAAAAAAAAAAAACAATACCAAGAAATCCCAGTTTACATTAACGACAAACAATGCCGGGAACACATCAAGCATGTGTTTCTGGCATGGGAACACATGTGAAACAGAAATTAAACTTTTTAACCTCCATACTATCTTTTCCATGACTAAAAACTAATCCCACAAATCATGCTAAACATAACATGACATGGTTAAACATGGCAGTAGTGGACTCATGTTGAGGGCCTGCTTTTCCTTCAGCATGGGTCTGGATGGGAGGACGGATGAAGTTCCATCCTCCCATCAAATCATTTGTCATTGATTTGGTTTAATGACAAATCAACATGAAAGATTTCAGATCTTTCTTTAGAAGGTCTTTTGAAAACCAATGTTTTCCTCGAAAATCACAGTTATCTACTTCTTTGTGTTGATCTAGCAGGTAAAATCTTAATAAATTTCAGGTTGTGGTAGGACAAAATGTAAAAAAGTTCAAGAGGCATAAATACTTTTATAGAGCATTGTATGTATATATCCAATGTAACAGATTTATTTTGGATCAGTGGTACCTCACTGATGTTGCTGCTGGTGGAAGCACTGGTCTCAAAGAACTCCATACCGTAGGTTTCTGCTAGCTGTGCGAGTCAACAGGATCAGGATGGAAATACACAAGAATAGAAGGTGATTGTAATTTATTTGTATTTTTCACTAACTGGTTTGATCAAAGACATGTTAAGCTGCAACATAAAGGAAAAACACTATTGACAAATAGTCTTTCACCTTTACATATTCAAATCAACCCTTTTTAAAACTAGAAAAACACGGATAGTAAAATTCAACCTTTTTTCCTTGGTCCTTTGTTACTTCTCTGCCAAAATCCTCATCAGCTTTGTTTCCCACCAAGATGGTTTGGACATCATCTGGGGCGAACTATACGAAAAACAAAAATATGATGCAGAACAGAGCAGCAAGGGTGACAGAGTTAAGCTAGAGCACTTACTTCATCTACGTCACTGGCCCACTTAGCTATGTGCTGAAAAGACGGCAGGTTTGTGATGTCATACACAAATACGATACCCTGTAAAAAGACAGAAAAGAACGAATGGAGGAATGTTTGATAAATACGAGTCATGTTCTGCTTCTTCGTACCTGGGCACGCCTGTAGTACTGCTTGGTGATAGTCTGATAGCGTTCCTGTCCTGCTGTGTCCCTACATAAAACAAAACAGGATAAGCGACAGGATATTCCACAGTACAGCTATCAGCATCTGTATGTTCAGATACATTATGCACTAAAAATCCACAACGTACCAGATCTGTATTCGGACCTTGAGTCCATCGATCTCTATTGTTTTCATTTTAAAATCAACTCCTAAAAATGAAAACAGAAAGAAAGTATTTTGTCACTGATAAAGGAAAAATAAATGTAAAAAAAAATACTGACGCATGCTCCATGTGAGATATTGCTGCAAAGTCAATGATTTGATGTAGTGAACCTATAATCTGATGTTGCCATATGCTCATTCAGGGATTGCTGCAGTCAGTGGATCAATGTAATCAGCTTGGCTACCTTAAATATTTTACCAATTGACATTATGAGCAGAATTTTGGAATATTGTTTTACAACTAGGATTGAAATTGAATGCATTTTAAAATGTTAAATATTCTCCTAAAAGCTGAGGCCTTTATTAAGAAATATTGACATGTGAATATTAAATAAATATTAAAGTGGAACACGGTACCCCACCAGTTGCAACCATAACAAACACCTTTTATCTGTTTTTCAGGGAAAAGGATGGATCCTTTCATAGTTACTCGTGACACATGATATTTCATTTTAATATCTGCTAGTTTTTGATAACAATTGCCATGCGGAGGGAGCATGCTGTCCAATCAATCAATCTGTATTTCTCACACTAGCTGATGCAAAAATCCAGTAGGTGAATGTTACAAATGGTCATCAGGAGCTACAGTGCCTTGCAAAAGTATTCACAATACTTAAAGTTTTCCCCATTTTGTCAGATTACTACCACACAGTTTAATTTAATATTTCATATATTTGAAGATCTGTCTTAAAGGTCTTGACTGTTTGTTCACTAGTTAACAAACATCTGAGGCTTACACAGAACAGCTGCATTTACACTGAGATAAAACTATGACACTTGGTAATGACATAACTTTGCACTGAATTTTATGTTGGGGAATCAGCATAAAGTGGCTGTATACAATTTTCAGATTTCTATTGGGGGTGGGGGGAGTGAACCATTTCCTTAATGAACAACTTTGTGTTGGATTGTCACATAAAACCCCAGAAACAGATTAAAGTTAATGAAACTAACATTACAAATTCTAAAAAGTTAAAGGAGTGTGAAGACTTTTGCAATGTATTGTAGAGATCTAAAACCCAGGCTTCATGTGAAATGCTCAAATATCTGAGTTTAATCCAGTGTGAAGTTCAGCCCACCATCCTCGTCTCATGACATGTACAACTCAGCCTAATGACCCACACTGCAAACCGCAGAACGTTAATTTCTAGTCACATCACATGAAAGCCTATCCAGCCAGCCACATGTTTAATTAATGCAAGTGAGTAATGAATGAAAACAGACAAATAAAAGCACAGTAGAGACATGAAGTCTCCACTGAACAAGATGGTTTCTCTTGTTCCGAGAAAGTTTTCTTTTTAAATCATAGTTTAAGCGTTAGAGCGGTTTTAGAGAATTAAATTATTCCCAGCAGAACCTGAAGCAGTCTGTAATCTTACGTCAACAAATAAACTCAACATAGACGTGGAAAAGATGAGGGTAAATAATTACAAGTATAATAACTCAAAATGTGTTGTCTACCGGGTATGCAGTGGTGTTTCTCCGGTTAATCTTGTGACTGAAAACTCGTTGAGTTTGTCAATGAGAACTTGTCTGATGGCTTTTCTCTACTTACCGATGGTGGAAATATGCGAAGGATCAAATTCACCTTCCGTGAACCTGCGCAGCATGCATGTCTTCCCAACACCGGAGTCTCCGAGAAGGAGCAATCTGAACAAAACGTCGTATTGTTTCGCCATGACTTACAACTAGAGCATGACCCAGCTGGACGTATTTCATCTACAAACTTCTGGAGCTCATGCTGCCTTCAGTGCGCGTTGGACACGTCGCTTTCAATGAACAATAGTCGTTAGGTCAGCCAAGACGCGATCTCGTTTTCTTACTTTTGCTTTAAGTTATCTTAAAATTATGATTAAAAATATTTAAAGACATTTATAATCTTTTAAATTTTGAACTCAGTATTGATTGATTTTTATTTGAATTATAAGCACTTTGTATTGCCTTGTTGCTGAAAATGTGCTACATAAATAAAATTATATTTACCTCTACCTTTTTTAAGTAATCCTTTTGTTACCTGTGCAAGATAATAAATCAGAAGTTAGTGTCTTATTTGACGACCCACAGTGTCAGTGGATAATTACGGAAGAGGATTAGGGCCACCGGAAAAAAAAAAAATTCTGACTTTAAAGTTCAGAATTCTGAGATTAAAGTCACTTTAATCTCAGAATTATTATTATTATTATTTTTCGGTGGCCCTAATCCTCTTCCGTAGATAATAGTACATCCTAAAACCATGAAATTATTTACCACAGTTTAAAAAGGAATCAATGGATTTTCTGATTTTTAAAGATGTCCATGGACTCCTAATTTGTTAAATTCTCTTTAAAATGATTGCCATTTATTTATAGGTGCATTGATTTATGAATATGCCTCCAAATGTATTTATTTCAGCATAATAAATTAAATGATTTATTTCATTGGAACATTCCACATTTTGGGGTCCATTTATATTCTTCTATTTAAATTCAAACCCTGCAACTTCAAGCCAACTATCTCCTGCAACCTGCTCACAAAAGACAAGTATAAAGTTGCAAGCTATATTTCCTGTAAAATAGGTCAAACTTGCTTTAGTTACAGTTAGTAGCTAAAGCAACAGTTTCTGGTCAGTTTTTTTTTTTTTGGCAATTCTACATTTAATCAAGTTTTTTATGCATATTCCTCTGCCATCAAGTTGGAGTTCTGTTTTTGTGTGTGTTCTTGTTTTAATTTTTTTCTTAGACAGATTTCATAATAGACCTTCAGCAATCACATCAAGCCAAGTTGGCATAAAAACTGCATGGTCTGGTCAGCACATTCCAAGATTCAACCGTGTCTCCTGCAGAAATGATTCATTAACATCCACTTCTGCTGAAAAAAAAAAAAAATCAAGGAGGCAGATTTATGGTGATCTTCCAAAATCGGCATACATTCATTGAGCACAAGAAACAATGAAAAAATAATCCTTTTGCTAAGCAGTCAGAAATAAAGATATTTTTCATGTAAGTCCTGAAGACCATCATCTTCACTTTTTATTTTTTTCAGCATCCACACCTCACCACTGGAGAACATAATTAAGATTTACCCTATGTACTTCATTTAATAAATTCAACTAGTGAAAGAAGTTAATAAGCACACACAGAGTCACAAGTACATCCAAAAAGGATAAAATAGTTTTATTTATAGACTCATAATAAAGGTATGCCTTAACTTGCAAGACAACCATTGGCAGTATGTACAACATACCTGTAATTTCCATGGAATGGAACAAATATTGATTACATACGCACATTATTTTCAGATTTTTAAAGATCAACATTCCCAGCACAGGCAAATATGTCAAGGGAAGGCTTTTCTGTGCAGAACTGACACCATTAAGGAATATAGTGTTACAAACAACACACTGAAATGGACTTCCATTAACAAAAATAAAGGTTACTGCCCTTCAACTGTGTTGTGTAACATTCACTATTAATTGAGGGATATTTTTAAAACCACATATATATATCTATATATTTACTGAGATAAAAAAATGAGGAAAATAAATACTCAAATGCTCTAAAACTGGAAGTTGATCTACTCTGAAGCCAATCATTACAGAGACCAGAGATATTAATATACAATATAAGGGTATGAAATACATTTTAGTGCATTAAAAGAGGGATTCACTAAAACAACACTTTCAAAGACATTATTTCAGCCACCTAACCTGAATAAAGAGGGTTGCTTCTTAAAAGATGGACACCTTTTCTGACGACAAATTCACATTCTTTCCTGGAAAAATACGAATATTAAAAACTATCTCTGATCATAATTTCAACAAAGCTGGTATAGTTGTACAGCTTCAGTGGATTACAAAGTTTGTCCCAAACAACCAAAAAGAAAAGCTTGTTTTGCAGCTTTACTAAAGCTTCATGCTGTGCCATTTCTACGTGTGATCATGAGGTCTTACAAACAACATGTCCTTCAAAACTGCTGAGCTGCCACACTTTGGGTGTATTAAAAGTCATTTCGGGGACACAAAAACAGAGAGGGGAAGCTTGCCGGAAGGACACAGCAAAGTAGAAGCATTTTGGACACACAATAACAGCACCTCTAAGACAGTTTCCACCTCATCTTCTTGACTGGTGTAAGAAGGCAGGCAGGTAAGAAGAGCTGGTGGATACAAAAAGTCCATCAAGACCGCCAGGAGTCTAATTTGTCTCCACACGCAGCTTCTTCCTGTTGGGCGGCTCGTCTGGCTCCGATTCGGAGGTGGAGTCGGACCCGCCGTCAAAGGCCGACACCGCGCTGCCTTTGCGGTTTGTGTACAAGCTACTGTCAGAGGAGTAGTTGGTTTGGAGCTGAGAGTTCCCTTTGGCTTTCTCCAGGGCACGGACTAAACCGAGTGACACAAGACGGTAAATGTAAAGAAGTGAGCAAAAGCAATCATCAGCTGTAAGATTCCTCTACATACCCTGTTGCTCCAGCAGTGCGTTCTGCTTCTTTAAATCATCAATGTCCTGCTGGTGGGAGTGATTTTTCCTCCTCATCACCTGGATGTATTCGGTGGCTTTGTCTAAAATCTGGGCCCGAGAAGCCTGTCAACGCAAAATAGTTTTAACGTACTTAATTGGGATGGGATTAAAAAATGGTTTTTAAAATGTTTTTCCACATAAAACTCTTAAAAGTGTGGCATGCATTAATCAATTCTTTTTAGAAATATGCTTTGTTGCAATTGCAGTTGCACCGGGAGTTGAGTATGCCACACCTTTCAGATATTCAATACTAAATATGTTAAAAAAGAAAAAAAACATGTATCAGTATCCTACGTCATAACCATGCAGTACTTCAAGTTGTTTTATCAAATAAAATCTCAATAAAATTCATCAAGGTTTGGCTTGTATTGTGGCAAAATGTGAAAAAGTTCAACAAGTGTATGCACTTTGGCAAGAAACAGCACAGGTTTTACATTTTTTATTTGACACAAATCTAATCTGCTGCACATAAACTGACAGATGAGCAAACACTGCAAAGATCATCCATTCATAGGAATCACATTACCAATCAAATACATGGCAGCAGCCTCTAAACGTCTGCTTCTCCATGGAATTACCACAGAAGAACAGTTGAATGACTAAATGCCACTGATTAAACAGATAAGAGCATTAATGTTCCACATCTCATGACTCAAATTAAGTGCACGACATAAAAGTGGAGCAAACTGAACAGTCAAAAATTTGTCTGAGTGACCAGTAATATTTAGTCCATCTCACCTTCTCTCCTTGTAATGAAGGCACAGAGTCTCTTAAGCTGTGGAAGCTGTCTTTGATGTGGTCCCTCCGTTTGCGCTCGAGGGCGTTGTGATGGGCTCGCTTGTCTGCCTGCAGAGACACACACACACTTTACACAGGCGTTTCTTCAAAACAACATGGCGTAGATTAAAAAAATTATTTAAACACTTCATTTGAACATGTTCAAATTAGTTAACAATTAGCTTGTTAACTAATTTGAACATGGTTTCCAGAATGACCTGTTTTCAACTTTAAAGGTTCACTGTGTGTACAAATTCCTGTGCAACAGGAAGCAGCAGAGACATTTTTAGGAATACGATCTTTGTTTGCTTTCTGCCGTTTTAAAGGTTGGGCCGCTTCAAGATAAACAGGTCCCTACCCAGAAAACTACACATTTACTATGAATCACAAGAAGTGAAGAGACCGTCAAGCATTTTAACCGTAATTGTTCTGCAGTGGCTAGAGCCAAAGCTCAGATCAAACTTCCTGTTTTCCCCAGAGTGTATTTATGACGTGACAGAGGTCCATTTCTCTTTGTCAGTCTTCTAGAATGGAAAGACAAGACACCATGCCATGAGGTTAAGATAGATATGTTGATCTTCATAAATCAAGGTGAACAATAAAATGAATTTTAGTCATCAATAATTTTTTTTGCAATAATGTTATTGTACTGGACTCCATTGATTCAATATTCTGTTGAATATCATATTTTAAGCACTCACACTCAACATATCTGCACTTGGATTCTTGGGTGGTTTCTAACCACTGTTGTTGCAAAGGAAATGTATATTTTTAGTGGCTGAGATGGTAAAGCGCCCAGAAAATTGTGGTGAAAATGAAAAGAAACCATAAAGACAGAAAATGTGGGTATAATAACTGACATAATCACTGCAATTTTCAGCATTAATAACCCAACTGCACAATTTCCTGATATGCACATGTAAGTCAAGAAAAGTCAACAAAACCTCTACTCATTTAAACTTGCCCATATCTACAAGCAATTAGCAGCAATTATTAAAAGTTAAAGCAACTGAAACTGTGACAACAAATGCAGGATCAGGTTTTAAGTCCATTTGTCAACACTGAATTAACTTTTTGGCTACAGACACTGCTGGTGGATCTGAAAGGTTACACAGGAAGAATATGTGTGTATGCCACCCCACAGCAATTCCACGGGTGATGAACAAATGTTTCTACAGTAGCCTGCTCTGATTGTAGCAGTTACATGAATAATGTCTCGTGTGCTCATTTTCATGTAGATTGGCATGTCATAAGGAGAGTTGTTTGGATCCATGCATATGTGTAGTTTCATACATCCGGATTTATTTGTGAGTACAGTTTTCTGCATTTCAATTCACTAAGTGTTTAAAAAAGAAAAATGTGAAAGCGTTTGTACAAACTTCTAAATAAAATGCAAGAACCCACTGGCTGCAAGATGATCTGAAGCTGGACATCCCAGCTTAATGAAACCAGGGGGAGGATAATCCACAGTAGAATAATAAGTCATAACACAGAAGATATGTCAGAAAGTGACTCCATCAAAGCTCCACTGTCAGCCAATGTCACACCCAACCAAATCAGTTGATACCATATGTATTCATTTTGTTTTTCAAACTAAAAACAAACAATACAGAGGGATTATACTTAGAAATAAAACAACTACTTTAAAAGGGCCAAGTCGGTAGGGAGCTCACGGAATACGTGCGACAGCAGACACACCAGCAGAACACAAAAGTACTTCATGTCTATTCAGTGCTGATTTGCAATATTTATCATGCGGGTTAAAAGGCGAAACACGCCCTTTTTAATCAGATCCAAGATTAGTAGATAAAACACAGCAGTATATTTTGTCCATCTCAATACTATCGACGTAGCTACAATAGTAACACGGTGGGCCCAACCTGCAATGCACGGATTGCAGCAAACAATATATATGTATCTATATATATAGATATCTATATCTATATATATAGATAGATACATATTGTATTTTTCTGATATGCACACCGGAAAACAGCATTAAAAGGAAAGTGTATTAATTTCATTTAAATAAAGAACAACATGTTCAGAGAATTTCCCCTCCCATGAGTTGACCTTCTTGCAGCAACAGCTTAACTGTTGTTCGTGACTGTCGCATCACGTTTTTAATGTGGAGCACTGTAGTTATATAAGGAGTTTATTATACATTTGACTACATCTGGTTGATGTACGGGCGTAGAGAAACTGAAGATGCTTCTGTACGCAAGCTAATGATCAAGTACCTCACAGGAACATTATATAAACAACAATATAATGCGTTAATGTAATAAAATGTACAGTTTCCTCAGTCCAGTTTGTGTGTTTTGCTTTTATTTACAAGAAAATACTTCAACATGTTAGACAAACGGGAATTTTGTCGACTTGTTTTAAAAAAATATATTCAGTGTTAGCTTAAAAATATTGAGCTAGCTCACATAGCTTCGGTGTTCAGCAGCTTATATTTACGCTGCAGTGCGTTTAAACAAGGCTGGCTAGCTAATACTGCTGGAAGAAACCGAATCACGTACATCGCTGTCGACTTCGATGTCATCGTTTTCGCTCATTCTTCAGTAAAAAAAAAATTCTAGAAAAGAAAGCAGGCAGCTGTCAAAACAAAGTGCAGCGACAACTGGAGGCGAACACACAAAACGTTACGCGGAGCTGCTGCTGCTACGGCAGACGCATGACGAGAGACACATGGACGGGAAAAACAAGCACGGCGCAGGCGCGGGTTGAGCAACGCCCTATGGGAAATGGTGTTCAGGGTTGACATCAATTTACGTTAGGTGTGGGTACAATTTTTACATTAAGACTACAATTCCCTAAAAGCTAAGGGCTAGAACGTACCCACACTAAAAAAAATATCTACTTTACAAGTTAGAAATCCAGTTATCTCAGGACTCTGTATGCTTAGTGTAATTGCTGTAATATAGTGTTATATATTGCGAGATAGAAAATAAAAGAGCAGTATATAGATTTAGATGTTTGTCAAACATTCAAACCTATTCTTACATTAAAACCCACTATTGCATCCAGGATTAATAAATATGACTGTTTTGTGATGTTTGAGTAGCCTTTTTTTATTGTTTGCGTCAACAGGCCCCCCTGCGCTTGGTCCAACATATGATTATGAAACCAGATGGCAGCCTTGCTCACTTCAACCGCCCTCCCCCACCTGTCATATGTACATGGTTCTCCATTTGCATTCATAAGACCATTGATTAATATGTTGAGCAGTCCATCACTTAAACCTTCTATGGTCCCCTTAAGATATATAGTTTTTTAATGTTTGTATACAGGTAAAAAAAAAACAAAAAAAAAAAAAAAAAACATGATTACATATGAGTTATTGCATGAAACATTATTTGTTCGTCTAATGGATATGAGAAAAGGATCTAGCGTTTTTCAAAGTTTGTTGTGTTACAATCAAATATTACTTTTTTATCTCAGTGAAACTGTCATTCATACTTGTGAAGAGTAGTAAAACAATTATACACAGTTATACAATCCATTTCTAAATAAAAATTCAACCCCTTGCAAGTCTTTGCGGGTACATTTCTACCAGATGTGCAGGTGTAGGAATGTAAATTTTTTGCTCATTCTTGTCATTCTTCTGAAGTACAAGCAAAAAGCTTGTGCTTCTTTACAAAATAGCTGGAGCTCAGTGAGACTGTAATCAGTGCATGCCTGTTTTACTGGAGTTTTACTGGATCATTGTAAAACATGGATGGGCTTTGACTTTAATCATAGCATTGTAGCTCTGGGTGTATATTTAATTTCATTACCCTGTAGGAGGACAAACCTTTTTCCCAGTCACAAGTCTTTTGCGACCTGTAACAGGTTTACCATACCTCCTATTAAAGGAAGCCCTTTGTGTTAAAAGAAGTAAACCTGATCTCCATAGCTCCATAAATCTCCCCTTCAACTCTGATCAGTTTCCCAATTCTTTCCAAATAAGAATATCACCACCACAAGATACTGCCATAATCTTGTTTTACAGTGGGAATGATTCATTCAGGGTTATGTGTAGTTATTTTTCCCCAACACATGTAATGCTGCCTGTTGTCCAAGCAACAGATTATTTTACTTGAGTTGTGGATCTCATGGACACTTGGATGGATGAAAAAATTGTTGAAATTATGGACTTTTTATTTCTGCTTCATAATTATGCTGAAAGAGTTGGTCAATCACAAAAATCCTAATAAAATACACAGAAGTTAGTAATATGATAAAACAAGAACAACTTCTTTCTATATGAATACTTGTGAAAGGCACAGTATCTGGCACTAACTGCCTTATGGAAATTATGCAAATTGAACAATTCTCGATCATTAAAATGTAAGAGCATAATCAGTAATACTTTAATAAGTAATAGGCTTTGGCCATTAATAATTGTTAACAGGTAATATATATATATATATATATATATATATATATATATATATATTATTTTT
>CAEGAG010304539.1:0-25149 GCA_903067065.1 Brachyrhaphis terrabensis | reverse complement strand
TTAAAGGAATTCAGTGTTTCAGCTGTTTTACAGTTTTCTGGAAGTTTGTTCCAAATTTGTGGTGCATAGATGCTGAATGCTGCTTCTCCTCGTTTGGTTCTGGTTCTGGGGATGCAGAGCGACCAGAACCAGAAGACCTGAGGGGTCTGGAAGGTTGATACAACAGCAGCAGATCTTTAATGTATTGTGGATCTTTAATGTGCCTGATTCAACTGATTGCAGTTCAACAAACGCCTGTTAATCAGTCATCAATTGAAATCAGCTGGACTGAAGCAAGGAAATACCTAAAACATGCAGGGCAGTGAGCCTTGAGGACCAGGGTTGGGAAACACTGATCTAATGAATGTTTAACACTACAACTGGAAGACATTTTAAATAACCAAAATGAATAAACAACACAACAGTAAATAAAATTCATTTGACAGGAAATTTGAGAATCTCACTTGATAATTATGTGTTATTGGAAGATTAATACCTCAACACAAACTATAAAATCTTATAAATGCAAACATTTAAAAAATCTTAAATAAATAAGCAATGCTAAGCCTGGTGGAGGCCCAAATGAAGCCTGGTGTCCCGCCAGGCTTATAATGCACTGGGGGAAACCCTGCATTTCTTGGTAAGAAGAGAAACAATAAATCATGCAAATGGAAATTATAGAGCTCATTTTAAGTTATCATGCAATTAATTGATTTATTGCTGAATTCAATTTTACTTTTATTTAAGACCAATGAGTTGCAGACAGTACTTTGAGGAAGTGATTTTTTCTTCAGTGTATTTTGTTGAAGTTTTATTTGATAGACTAACAAAGTAGTGCCTAACCTTGAAATGAAAAGGGAGGGAATATCATGGCTTTTGTCTTCTCTTTTTGTTTGTTTTAATTCCAGCTACAAGTCTTTAAGTCTTTGCAGATCTAGTAACGACATTTTTTATGGCGGCTCTTCCTTGCCAAACAGGCTTAGTGAGACTGGAGGGCGAACATCAATTTTAAAGTCTAGACCTTTTTTTTGTAGTTGTTTAGGTATAAACGTTGATCTAAATCTTGCCATTTCAGCTGCAGCTGTACATGTATGAATGTTGTTTCCACAAATTCATGTTAGTTTAAGTGTTTGTGCCCAAAGCTCCCAGCAGCTTCTGTCTTCTGACCTCTGATCATTTTTTCTTCTAAGAAATCACTGCCTTTCTGCCTGCAGGCCGACTTGTTGCTGCAGCAGCGTCTCCTGACTTTGCTCTGTCCTCTGGTGTGTTTAGCTACACATTAACTCACATTTCCACATGTGGAGCGTTTAAAAGCTCACCTCAATGTCCGCACTGCAAAATCACAAAATCTTACCAAGTATCTTTGGTTTAATTTCCAGTTCAGATATCTCTGAACACTTGAAATAAGACAAAAGTAACTTCTAAAAAGCTTTTTGTTTTAAGTTCAATAATTCCTTAGTATTTATGAGATGGTTGCAATTATAAATGTAACAATCTGCCAGTGCAACAAAACATTTTTCTCATATTAGAAGCCAAAATTTTAAGCTAGCAGTGTATTAAAATGTTTGCACTAGAAACTAGAGCAAAAATACTTGGCAGGGTTTTGTGTTTTTGCGGTTGGGCCCTGAAGGTTTGCTTCACTGGAAAACAAAATCATCATGCTGTTGACCAAAACATTACATAAATGTTTCCTCAAACTGGGACAGGAAATGATGGTGTGTTTTCAAAGGCCAGTTCAGGATATTCTTTTACACTGTCATAAACAAACTTTCAGTAAATAGATCTGCTGTTTTTTTGTTGAGTATAAATTCATTCAGTCCCAGAGTCTGAAGCAAAAAGCTTGGATGAGTGCGCAGCAGTAAGTAGGGGAGGGGCAGCACAGTCCTAATCTTTCTCTGGTATCTCACTAAGTAAATATTAAATATTTTTTACATTTTCAAAATGTTTCGTTTTTAGATCTTGGCAGAATTGGGTAGTAACTCAATACATTTACTCAGTTACATTAACATGAGTTACTTCTTTGTAAGAATGTATTTTTACTACACTTTACTTTTTACCTTTACTTCAGTAAAATATGATCAAGTAGTGCTACTCTTGAGTAAAATGTCTGGATTTTCTACCCACTGAATGAAAAATATGTTTAAACCAAAAATTTCCCAGACACACACCTGCAGTTTTTATTAAAAATTCATAAGTTTTATATTGAAAGAAACTGATTTTGGAAAAATGTATTTGCCTTATTTATTTATTTTTGTTACTTATATAAATTATTGTCATTTTTGTCCTTAAAATAATAAAATTTCCTCTTAACTTTATATTTTGGCCAATCTTATCATGTAATATTTAAATACTAAATGATTGATAATTTGATTAGTTACTCAGTACTTGAGTAAACTTTTTTCTTTTCTTTTTTTTTTACCAAATACTTTTTTTTACTGTTGAGTAATATCTTGGATTACTACTTTTTCCTTTTACTTGAGTAAACATGTTAAAGCGGTTCTACTGTTACTTGATCCCAGTTTTTTTGCGCTCTGCCCTCCTCTGGATCTTGGTATACTTTGATAACCAAACCAAACTTGGTGTTATTCATGTAATCATTTTTGAGTAGCAAAGTTAACATATAGATCTGGAACAAATTAAGAGACAACTTAAAATGATCAGTTTCTCTGGTTTTACTCTTTAGGTTTATGTTTGAGTAAAATGAACTTTGTTCTTTTATTCTATGAACAACTGTCAACGTGTCTCTGAAATTCAAAGCAAAAATGTTTTTTTTTATTATGACAAGTGGTCAAAATAACGAAACGGATGCAGATCTTTCAGGCCTCAAATGAGCAAAGAAAACCAGTTGATATTCATTTAGAAACAACAACACTAATGTTTTAACTCAGGAGGAGTTCAGAAACCAATATTTGGTGGAGTAACCAGGAGGTTTTCAATGGGGCTAAGTTCAGTGGACTCTTAGTTTTTCTAGAGCTTTATTTAAACTGCGGATCATTTTCTCCACAGCGATGCGTGACCCGATGGCCATGGAGCGAGCCAACCTGCTGAACATGGCGAAGCTCAGCATCAAAGGCCTGATCGAGTCGGCTTTGAGCTTCGGCCGGACGCTGGACTCGGACTACCCGCCTCTGCAGCAGTTCTTCGTGGTCATGGAGCACTGTCTGAAGCACGGCCTCCGAGGTGAGCGAGGCAGCTTCCTGTGCAGAGACTCAGATCTGTTTGTGTGAGAGAGGCCGCGGTTTTTCAAAGTCTCAGATCGTTGGAGGGAAGGCAAGAAAAAAAATTAATATGTACATTTTTACAACATTTAATTGCTTTTTCAATCAATAATAAATGATTATTAATTTAAATTAATAAATGTTTTTTGCTATTCTTGTTTCTCATCGACTGCCAGTCAAATCGATAAACCTGCTTGGCTCCTTAAACTAGTGTAGCAAGCGCAAAATTGACATTTTTGACGAGAAGAACTAAGAGGAACTGTAGGGATAAAATAAAATTTGATCTGTGCTTAATTTACAATATTACACATTTTTTATAATAAAAACAGTTAATTGTGGTGAAAATTCTTATCATTGAGTGTATATTATGACATGAACAGAAGTCATAATACACCTGATCATATTTTCTTACAGAACTCATTAAACAAAATGAATAATTACCGACCAGAAAGGCTGGACAATAAATCAATAACACGATAGACAAGTGATCAGTATCGATAGATAATATGTCTGATGGAATAATCAATAATTTTACAGAACTCTGATCCAGAACCGCACAGCATTCTGGGAGATTTAGGCCTTTAGCCGCTCAACATCTCACAGCCAAGTAAGCAAAGTTGGTGGAATCAACTAGCTCTCTCACTCTTTGGTTACCTAGCAACACCTAGCTCTCTCACTCTTTGGTTACCTAGCAACAACCTGCTGAGTAACTGGCACAGCTGCAGTTTAAGGTTCCACCTCTGTGCTTCATAACTGCTTAAAAATAAAAAAAACAATGGCGTGGAGTGAAAACTATGGATGAAACAGTAAAGGTTATGTGATTTGAAACAGAAAACTAATCAATAATTATTGATATTGACTGATATGAAATGCTTATATTTTGATACATTATTCAGCCGTATCGTCCAGCCCTACTGAATAGTGGGAAAATAAATTCTAACAGTTGTTTGATTATTTACTCTGGGTCTTAAAAGGGGCTTCCTGGCTAGAAGCTAATAGCGTTTGGAAATGTTTGGGAATCCCTGGACTTATCTCCGTAGCAGAGTTTCCTCTCATTCGTTTATTTCTTTGTTTTCCCAGTGAAGAAGTCCTTCCTGGGTTTCAGCAAGTCTCTGTGGGGTCCTCTGGAGCTGGTGGAGAAGCTGTGTCCAGAAGCATCAGAGATCTCTGCCTCTGTTCGAGACCTTCCCGGCCTCAAGTAAGGATTAAATTCCTCCTCCACACGTTTGTTTAAACTCACTGCTGATCTGCAGCAATTAACGGCTCACAAACAGAAGTAACATGATACTGTGACCTGATCCGGCTCAGGGAAGTACCTGTGTTGTTTACTTTCGCTTCACTTTTCAGCTTCTCTTCTTCCTTTCCCTGCTACTCTTTTACACAGTCGCACAATAAACACATGCATGCACCACTGTCAGGTAGATGGTGAGACCTTTGTCAGCTTTAAGTGACTGATAGTTTCTTGACCTGAGTGAATTTCAAAGGAGAAAGACGTAGACCACATGTGTCAAACTCAAGGCCCCGGGGCCAAATCTGGCCCGCCGCAGCTTTTTATGTGGCCCTCTAGACTCCAGATTACATCAATAAGTCTTTCCAGTTTTTCACAAATCAACAAATCTCCAAATTTCTTCTGATTTTACTGCAAAACCATGAGGTTGAAGTCACTGCTGCCTCAGCTTTACTTGTTGTCATATGATGGTATGTAACTGATACAGCGAGTAATGAAAAGTAATGTTTAACATCAAACATAATTGCAATTATCGTAAAAATTCCTTGTAAATACTTCTAAATTAGCAACATAAAGTCTGTGATTTTGAATGCAAAAATACACAAAAACAATTAGGGCTGCCGTGATAAACAATAAATCAATTAATTGCATGACAAATGAAAAGAAATTCAACAATTTTCATTTGCTAGATTTATCATTTTTCTTTCTTTTACCAAATATTGACTGATAAAAAAATCTTCAATCTGGTGTTTGGTCTCAACTATCCCTTTTTTGAAAGATAATTTTGCTGACATAGACTTAATGATTTATTTTATTTGTTGTTTCTGTTGTTTTCTATATTTATTTTGAATATTTTAAATGTCTTCCAGTTCCAGTGTTTAAATGCTCATTAGAATTTAAAGTTTTAGAATGTGTTCTTGCATTTTTATGCCATTATTTCTGTTATATTACTTGAAAATGTTCTCAAAACAATGTTGTCGTTTATCGCAATAAGCTCTGGGACAATTTATCATCCAGCAAAATTTGTTATTGTGAAAAAATCGTCAGAAAATCATAAAGAGACCGATCAATGTGAGAAGGTGTTCAGTATTATTTAATTTTAATGGAATGCTGAAGCAAACAGTTATTTATTGAAACTTTAACAGTTTAATGGTCTTATCAATACATTCTGGCCCTTAAAGAGCGTTTAGATTTTAACACGGCCCAAAATGAAAATGATTTTGACGTCAAAGGCTCTGCAGACAGGATGACTCTGCAGACGGGAACCAAGTGAGAAATATTCGTTGTTTCAGTAAAATGAGGAATATTTGTGCGTTTGTCTGCTGGAGGCCCGGTCTGTTTCCTTTTGGTGGCGCTGAGTCAGAACAAAAAGCTTCACATGCTGTAGAACGGTTCTGTGAAAACTACAAACACAAAAACATTAAACGCAGGCGCTTTAGATCCTTGAATTTCAGTTTGATGTCTTCAGAGTTTGAAAAGTGTTTGAATTCTGCATAAAGTCACTGAACCTAATATTCAAACTGTGGTTTTATAATGAAGTCAATTTAACGTTGGATTAAAAGTTTAAATTTGGAAAATCAGATATTTTCATACTTCTAATATTTGAAGTTAAATCAGACTAAACTTTTCTTGATTTAGGTTAGAATCACCAAAATTATTTCTATTTGCTAACTTCCGAATAAAATTGCAGGGACATTTTTTTATTTTATTTTGAATATTCATTATTCCTAATGGCTCATTGAGTTATTGATCTGTGTGATTAGATTAAAGGCTGTTATGTAGTTAAACGTTACTGAAATAGTTTTTTCAGTGTTTTCACACCAGTCAGCTGTTCAGACTGAATGTGAGAAACATTTCATTTCAAAACTATTTGTTACATTTGAGTTTTCCTTGTCCTGCTGTAGGAGGCAGAATAATGTCACAACATATTACAATAACAGTAATAATCGACATACATAATAGTGAATGAAGGTCTTTTATTTAGCTGTTTGTTTTGTTTTTTATCTCCAAAGTTTGGTCCTGGAATAGTTTGATTTTTACCTTGAAAAGTGCTTGAAGTTTACAAACCCTGGAAAAACTATAATACAGAGAATCAGTTTGAATTTTCATAAATTATAATACAACTGAAAAGTTCTCTATATGTTTCAGTAAATCAGTTAAAGAAGTGAAAATATTTAACATAGAATTATTACAAACAAATAATTGTGTGCAATACACAATATTTAATTTATTTAATAAATTTATGTTATTAAATAAATTCAATTACTTTTTTAATTCAATAATAATTTTTTAAATATTTTATAATTTAATTAAATAGATTATTTAAAATTGTTTAATTATTAAAATTAATATTTAATGATCTAAATATTAATTATGTAATTAAATAAATTAATTTAATTAAATTAATAAATAACTATTTAAATCATTTATTTATGATTTTGGTTACAACTAATGAAAATCTACAAATTTGTTTTTTGAGAATTTGAATAATAACTATAACAACATAATTACACAGAATAAACATCAGATGTGAAGAAAAAGTGAATTCACCGTCAGATCAATTGTTGTTAAGTTTTCTCATGTTGAATAAAGTTTGGTCCGGTTCGTTGTTCAGTGTCAGCAGAGAGACGTGAAGCTCCTCTGTGTTCTGCAGGACTCCTCTGGGCCGGGCCAGAGCCTGGCTCCGCCTGGCTCTCATGCAGAAGCGGCTGGCTGACTACCTGCGCCTCCTCATCACTAGGAAAGACCTGCTCAGGTACGACCCGGAGAAACAAAACGCCGCCGCCTGTTTTCTGACCGCAGCGCTTCGTTAAAGGCTCCTGGTGAGAATCTGTCGAATGTCCGTCCTCAGTGATTTCTACGAGGATTCGGCGCTGATGCTGGAGGAGGAGGGGGCGGTGATCGTGGGCCTGCTGGTGGGCCTGAACGTCATCGACGCCAACCTCTGCGTCAAAGGCGAGGACCTGGACTCTCAGGTAACTGTGGCTTTAAAACGCCATCAAACCAGTGGAGGACCTAAAAACGTCGCCTTCATAATGTGTAGAATGACGTAATGGACCCGTCATGTGGCTACGCTAAAAAGATAGGTAAAATACTTTAGCTATTATTTTTTATTTTCTTTTTCTGTTATTATGTCTGTATGACGATTCACTTTTATTAAAAGAAATTCAGATAATTTATGTAAGTTTCACAAAATGCATGTAACATGAATAAATGTATAATCTCTTGACAAATAACAAAAAAACAAATCAAACAGTAAAATTAATATTTTTACACCACCCATTTACCTTTATTCTGAAAATAGCACGCTTACTCATTTTAAACTTTAAATAATATTTAAAATAATCAACTACTAATTTAGTAATCAGTTAACCTTTAACTGGAGTTTACAGACTCAAAAAAGCCATTTTGCTGAAGGAACACAGTAGGAGCAGTAAATAAGCCAAAACTATACAAAACATGTATACAATTTGCATTTAAGATATAAAAAATATTTACCGTATTTTCTATAAGGCGCTAATGCTAATGAACGGTCTTTTCATATGTAAACTGGACTCCAGAACAATATGTAAGGCGTTCCGGTTTCTAAAGCATCGTTTTGTGATCAAATTAAAGCCTTTTAAGTGCACCTTATAGTCCGGAAAATACGGTAATAAGCTCAAAGTAAATGGGACCAAATATGACGGCAAGTAAAAACAATTTAAAAAAAACGTGAGGATTCTTTCAATGCTCTGAATTTCTCATGTTTTATGCTCCTTAGATAATTCAGTAAAATTTCATCTGATTTAAAGCTGAATTTCAACTACAGAATATCCAAACTGCTGTTGAAAACTCAGATTTTTTAATAATCTGAGTAAAGTGACTCATAAAATCATTTTCTATTTGCTTCTTGATCTTCTCCTTTCAGGTCGGGGTGATCGACTTCTCCATGTATTTGAAAAACGACATGGATGACTACAGGAGCGAGGAGAGGTACGGCCGCTCGCCACCACTTCACGCAGCCTCCGAATCTGACTCACGAGTCTGGCTTTCTTTTTTTTTCTGTTTCCATGGCAACAGGAATAGCCAGATAGCATCCATCTTAGATCAGAAGAACTATGTAGAAGAACTGAATCGACAGCTCAAGTAAGGCGTTGGTTCTTTAATCAAAAATACGTTTTCTACGAGTTGCATTTTTTTAAAATTTTGGGGGGTTTTTCTGAGCAGCTCCACGGTTCATGGTCTCCACAGCAGAGTCGACTCGCTGGAGAAATCAAACTCCAAACTCATAGAGGAGGTGAGGGATACTAAAGAACATAAAAACGTAAACTCCAGAAATGAGTGACAGAGTGAGCTTTGTGACGGTGACGGGGTGTGTGTGTGTGGGTGTGTGTGTGTGTGAGCAGCTAGCCATAGCCAAGAACAACATCATCAAACTGCAGGAGGAAAACCAGCAGCTGAGGAGCGAAAACAACCTGATTCTGATGAAGGCACATCATCATCTGGAGGTAAAACGAAGTGTTGTTAAACTGAAACCAAAAGAAAAACTGTCGTAGCTTTTATCACAAACTGGTTACAGTACTGATAAAACACTTGATAAGGCTACTCCATTGGTTTTTACATGAAAATAAAATATAAAACATATTGTTTATCTTATCAATGTTTATGATTGTTGGGTTCTGGCAGATTTTGGTCTCAGTTTTTACATATTTTATTTTATAGTGCAGTAATTTATCAAGTTTATTTGTACAAATAAAGTTCAGCAACAAAGCAGTTCAAAGTCTTTTACATTATAAAAATTAAAAAAAGTACCACAAAATACTGTTATTAAAATTTAAAGTCCATATCATCCATCCTTTGCTTATATCTTATTTCTTTGGAATCATTTTAAACTGTTAAGATTAAGCAACATGAATATGTTAACCAGCGCTAAAGAGCTAAAATAGTTTTCTATTGTTCATTTTATTTAATTTTTTTTCCTTATTAAAATGACTTCTTGTAAAATTGTTTTTATTCTGCTAATATTATGCCTATATTCTCGCAATTTACCCGTTGAGCCCTAAGTTTCAAATTTCCACCTGGATATTTTTGCTTATTTTAACTGTATGCAGTTATTTAAATGTCCTGTGATTAAATATATTTGCCCATTTATCTATATTAAGTGGAACTTTCAATATCTAGCAAGTTATTTTCACAATTTACCGTCTATTAATTTCACTTCCTGCTACAGTGGGAGTGAAATTACCGTAATAACACGATACTGACTGGAAAGCGCAACGTCTCCCCTTTCAGAAACAGTTGGAATTTTTCAGATAGCGCAAAGTGTGGTGGAACTACGGTACTGCAAATTTGTATGGATCATCGTCGACGCGTTCAGACTAGAAGGGTTAAACAAAAATCCTCGAAGCCTGACTCTAATATCTCATCGTCCAAATCACAGAAAGGAGTTGGAAAGACGTTTTCAAACATATTTCCAGTCATTTTGTAATTTCTTTTGTAGAAAAAGAAAGCGAGGGGAAAAAAAAGATTAAACTCGGACTTTGAGCCACATATTCCAGCCGTATAACCGGATCCTGATGTTTTCCCTCCAGGTGACTCAGGGCGACACGTCGGTGGAGCGGGACACCTACAAGCAGTCCCGTCAGGGTCTGGATGAGATGTACAACGAGGCCCGGAGGCAGCTGAAGGAAGAGTGCCAGCTCAGACAGGTCAGACCAGGCTGTGTTAATGGACTCATTAAATATGCATGAGGTGAATTAACCACATGTTCTTCCTGTTTGTGCTCTCAGGATGTGGAGAACGAGCTGGTCGCACAGGTGTCCATGAAACAGGAAATGGAGCTGGCCATGAAGCTTCTGGAGAAAGACATTCATGAAAAACAGGTCGGATAGTAACTACTTACATTTTCACAATTGCATTCACTTTAGTAACTTTTTTGAAAAAATATACTTTTAACCCTCTCCAGGCAGAGGTTGCAGATTTGCAATGGCTAAATACTGTTGAAATGCTGTTTAAATGTCTCTCTCAAAAAAAGTCTGAATTGTATATTACTACCCCATATGATCATTTTCTCCAAATATCAGATTTTTCCTGCAACTACAACTTAATTTGAGCCTGAGAGGGTTAAGAGTATTTTTGCTACTCTACTTTTACCTGAGTAAAATTTCTGGATTTTCAACCCACTGAATGAAAAACAAACATGTTTAAACCAAAAATTCACCAAACAAAGACACACCTGCAGTTTTTATTAAAGTTTTATGAGTTTTATTTTGAAAGAAACTGATTTGGAAACTTTTATTTTGCCAGATTTTATTATTTTTGATTTGTATATAAATTATTGTAATTTTTGTCCTGAAAATACAAAAATTTCCACATAACTTCATATTTTGGTCTGTCTGATTATGTAATTTTTAAATATTAAGTGATTAATAATTTGATCAGTTACTCAGTACTTGAGTAGATGTTTTACGAAATACTTCTGTACTCTTACTTGAATACTGAAGTATTTCTACTCTTAAGTAAATATTTTGGTCCTCTGCTTATTGTGACTGTTGATAATCAGAGATGGGAAATGTGTTTTTTATGAACAGGACACACTGATTGGACTGAGGCATCAGCTGGATGAGGTGAAAGCCATCAATGTAGAAATGTACCAGAAGATGCAGGTAATGACACACACACACACACCCCCACACACACGCTCATCCTTTAGGAAGCGATAGATCCCGTGTGTGAAAGCAGCTCTTTGTCTCCCGTTTAGTCGTCTGACGAGGAGATGAAGAAGAAGAACGACGTGATCAGTCGCCTGGAGGAGAAGACGAATCAGATCACCGCCACCATGAAGCAGCTGGAGCAGAGGTGAGACTTTCTGCTGCTTTCATCCATTATTTGGTTTTCTCTGGCGTACTGTGGCTTTAAGAAGAGTTCCTGGTTTAACGCGCCTTAATTAAGTGGCTTAATTGACTCCTCAACGTTCTGCAAAGTCCTGCTAATTTGATTCAGTTTTATTGAAGCTGAAAAACATCTAAAAGTTGCCGGACGTCGGCCCTCAAGGTCTGGCGTTTGACTCACTAAATATGAGATTTATAAAATTAAAATGTGTTTCTTACTTTTGTTCTGAGTAAATTGTTTCAGCACCCTTCATATGTGGATAAAGATGTATAAAAAGCCTTAAAATAGATTAAGATTCATCAGATTATAGTGGATTGGTCTAAGTAAAATAAAAAATAATCTCATCTATATTTTGAATTAATTCATTAAAGGTCGATGTTGGTAAATGATCCACAGTTTTTCACTCTCTATCAGTTCTTTAAATGTAATGTTTTTTAAATATTATTCTTTAAAATGTTGATTAGAGTATCTAGAAAATAATTAATTCTTTTTTTTATCAGACGTAAAATGTAAAAGTGGCATTTTGAGGCACCGTTTGTGGGAAATAAAACGCTCATTTTCAGGCATTAGATGTGATTAAACATGAATATTTAAAGCCCTGCCGTCCTCCATTTCTCATTCATAAGAAGATAAACTGCAGATATTTTCATGCATGCTCAGATGAAGTCCTCCATTCTCGACATGTATGCTGGTTTGTTGATGATTCACCATTCCCTCCTCGTCTCAGAGTCCATTCGGTTCGTCCCGCCCTCCTCCTCTCCCCATTGGTTAATTCTCCATCTTATCTGTGATGTGATTGGTTCTAAGTGTTCAGCAGGCCGGACACACACTCTGTTTATCGCTGCAAAAACACTGAATCTGGTTTGGTCCAGTTTCTATTGCAAATATCCCTGTACACTGAAATACCACAAAAATAACTTAAACATTTTTTAGCAAGAAATAGTACTTCCTTAATATTGATGAAAAAATAAAAATAAATGAAACAATAGTAATAAATCAATTAATTGTATAGTAAATTAAAGTGAGCGCAATAATTTTCATTCTGATTTTTTTAATCAAATTTTATTTCAGTTTTTTTACTTAAAAAATATCTTATCAAAATTCTATCAAAGTTTTTGATAAAATGTTATATTTTGATAATTGTATTTTAGTAAAATAAAATAAATTCAAAGTGCTTTACAAAATAAAAGCACAAAAATACAAAGTCATAGTAATTCATTGAAAGTCATTGAAACATTACATTTAGTCAAACGCTGTCGTTACATATCAGATTGTTGATTAAGTTTTCATTGTCATTTTGTTTAGAGATGTCTTAATCCATTTTATTTATAGTTTCTGATTGTTTGGTTTTATTTTGAATATTTTAAATATTTTCCAGTTTCAGTGTTTTTTTGTTTTTCTTTTAACAAAATTAAATTTTATTTCCCTTTGAGATGGGAAACTTGAATTATGCCGTTATAAATATACAGCTCTATACAGAGCCCACTGCACTGAACCGCATTGAAAACCTCCTGGTTATTCCAACAAATATTGATTTCTCTTCCTGAGTTAAAACATCAGTATTGTTGTTTCTAAATTAATATGAACTTGTTTATTTATTTATTTAGCATTATTTGAGGTCTGAAAGCACTACATTTTTTTCTTTATTCTGACTATTTCTCATTTTCTGCAAATAAATACTAAATATTTTGCTTGTAATGTCAGAGACATCTTGTCAGTAGTTCATAGAATAAACGAACAATGTTCATTTTACTCAAACATTTACCTATAAAGAGTAAAATCAGAGAAACTGATCAATTCAAGTGGACCAGAACTGTACTAATTGAAAATTAGTTCAAACAAATATCATTTATCGCAATAATTACTGGGTTAATTTATTGTTCAGGAAAATTTGTTGCTGTTTTCAGGCTTCAGTGGAATTTATACTTTTTATCAATAAGGAATTATTGATTTTAAAAAACTCCTACATTTTGCCGAAAAGACAGTTTTGTCTTATTGCACTAGAAACTGGACCAAAAATCCTCATTATTGTTTATGTTTTTGCAGTATTCTCTCTCTCTCAGGTGATATGGGAGATATTTCACCTTTCAGTTTTTCATCTCATTTTAACCTTGAATCTGTCGCGACAGTAATGTGCACCAGCTCTTTTCTTTCTAAACAAATTTTGTGAGAAGTAGTCTCATTCATCTGTTTTTCTGCATCACATTTCCCTTCTTCTCCATCAGCCGCCGCTCCAGTATTTCCAGTGAAACCAACATGTTTGCAGCCTGAAATCAGAGTTTTAGTAACCTGTGTTTCATTAACACTTCCTGCTGTGCTTGTCTTGAAAAGTCAAAGCTGTTCAGTGTGACCGGGGCCGCGTTAGAGTACTGATGTATTGACATCCTTTCTTCCTTTCTTTCCTCCCTCGTCCCTCCTTTCTGCTCATCCCATTTCCCCCGTTTCATTCATTCTGCTTCCCCTGGTCTGATTGTTCCCCCTCCTTGGTTTCTGCTCCCCTCGTGCAGCGATAAAGACCTGCTCAGCCAGACCAGAACTCTTGCCATGTCATTTGTTAAGTGTGCCAGCACAGACACAGAGCACCAGTACAAGCTGGTCAAAGACATCTCCTTTTGAGGACACCAGTAACTCACTGGACTCCAAACTACATTCCTGTCGTTTAACTTTCACAGTAATTAAATGGTTTTAGGGGCAACAGAGGCGCCACAGAATCGGGCGAAACCCCCGACTGCATGTTTGGTTCGGTTCCTGAGACGAACCGCGGCTTCAGACGGGTTTTATGATGACACATTCAGAGAAATGATCAGATGTTTAAGTCGTGTAGCTTTTGAACGGTTTGATTGTTGCTTAGATAAATGAACTAGACACTTCTTATATATTCAGTCACATGTGCAACACACTCAACCACAGTGGTCAGCTTATATACAGGGATAAAGTTTGATTGAAGTGCAAACATTTTTTTATCGTCGATGTTGAGTAGGAACAAACTGGGGCGAGTCGGCTTTACATTTTGTCACATTAAAAGAAAAACAATCAGAAATTTTGTTGGGATTTTATGTGACAAATCAACACAAAGTCATGTATAAATATGAAATGGAGAAATGGTTTCACTTTATTTATTTATTTTTAACAAATGCAAATCTTAAAAGTGTGGCGCGCATTTGAACTCATTCGACTTTATTCTGAAACTCCTGAAATTAATCCAATCATACTGAAAAGACACATAATCAGTTTAAGCTATAAATCGATTAATCGCATGTTAAACTAAAATGAGCTCGATAATTTCCATTTGCATGGTTTATTTATTTATTATTTATTTATTTTGTTCATTAATTTTGCAAACTTAAAATGTCTTCCAGTTCCATTGTTGAATTAAAATTCAATCAGTTTATTGATTCCAAAGAAAAATTAAAACTCAAGTTAAATTTTAATTATTCAAGATTCGTCAAAAAGTTGTTTCAAACACTCATATACAATCTCCTACAGCAGTCTGTTACAGCAAATAATTAAAATTTACTGATCTTTGAAACGTTTCTTGCTTTTTTATGCCATCAATTGTTGAAAATGGACTGAAAACAGAAATATTATTGTTTGTCTCAATAACTTTATGACAGGCCTGGTTTTCAGTCTTTCAAAGAAGAGCTGAAAACATTCTAAGATCTCATATTTTAAATTACTTTTTATTGTTTTTACATTGGTTAAGTCCTTTCATTTTGTATCACTTTGAGATTTTCATGTAAAATGTGTTAAAAATAAGATTAGTGAACTAACAGCTTCTTAGGTCAGACAGGAAGTTGTGGAGAAGTTTAAAGCCAAGTTGGTTCATAAAACAAAACTACAAGTATTGAAAATCTCACAGAACACAGTTCAATCTATCATTTAAAAACACATTTATAGGTTTAAAGATATTTGAGCCTTTTGGACCACATGCAAAAAAACTGTGTAATGAAAAAACATCACCTTAATGGAGACAGTGGTGGCAGCATCTTGCCTTTTTTTAAATCAAGTACAGAGAATCTTATCGGATTAAATATTCAAAAATATTGCAGCTGTACTTCAATTAAAAGGTGGTTCTACATAGTATTGACTTTTTGGGTAAAAACATAAATTCTTTTTGTTCCACTTCACTAAAATCTTACATAAAATCCCAGCAAAATAAACTGAAGTGACAAAATGTAAAAACGTTAAAATGGTGTGTTTACTTTTTATTTTATGTTGGTTGTCTGAGATGCTTGTGCCAGAAAAGGACATTTAGGCTGCGTTTACACTAGAGTCTGAAGTGACCCAATTACGTCCGTCGCCGTTCACACTTCCAAATAAATACGACCTGTGATCTCCAGTGTGAGCAGGACCTGAAAGTTCCCGCATGTGCAGTAGAGGGCGCAATAACGTCAGCGTTCTTAGTGTTCTGCCATAAAAAGAAGAAGTGCTCAGTGTTTGCAGAAGTAAATATGGAGGCTAACAGTGAAGCATAGCTTACATATTTGAAGTTGTTGTCCAACCAGAGCAGCATATTAACAACTTAATCCTCATTATTGTCCATCATGGTTGTTTTTCTTCCTACTTGCAAGTATCAGGAGGCAGAATAGTGACGTTTGTTTGAATTGGATGCGTATCAGATGCCCAAAGCTGTGTTCACACTACAGGCTGAAGTGACCCAATTCCGATAAAAAAAAAAAAAAAAGTATTTTTTTATTTTTTTTACGTAATGTGACCTGTATCTGATCTTTTCATGACAGTCTGATTCTTTTCGAATGTGACCCAGGCCACTTGGATATCCGATACGTATCCGATTCAAATGTGATCTAACATTGCATTCATCCGACCTGAACGTCACTGATACTCGACAAACGTCACTATTCTGCGTCCTGATACTTGCAAGCGGGAAGAAAAACAACAACCACGACGGAAGATAATGAGAATTAAGTTCTTAATATGCTGCTCCGCTCGGTCAACAACTTCAAATGTAAGCTATGCTCCACCGTTAGCATCCACGTTTACTTCCTCAAACACTGAGCACTTCTTCTTTTTATGGCGGCTGGCAGAACACTGAGAACGCTGACGCTATTGCGCCCTCTACTGCGCATGTGGGACACTTTCAGGTCCTTTGCCCGTTCAGACTGCAGAACACATACAGGTTGCACATGTGTGGCAGTGTGAATGGCCCCGGAAAAAAAAAATCCAATTTGACAAAATATCAGAATTGGGTCATTTCAGTCTGCAGTGTGAACGCAGCCCTAGCAGCCTGGGACGCATTCGAAAAGAATCCATCCTGTGTTGTTCAGACTGTCATGAAAATATCAGATACAGGTCGCATTACGTCAAAATAAATCAGAACCGGGTCACTTCATGCTGCAGTGTGAACGCAGCCTCAGTTTCAGCCTCTAGCAGCAAAGTTCAGGTTTAAAAAAGAAAACAACTGGGGCACTAAACTGCAAAAACAAAGTCTTACCAAATATCTTTGGTCTAGTTTCTGGTGCAAATATCTTAGTACACTTGAAATAAGACAAAACTAACTTAAAAGAAACTTCTTAGCAAGAAATTGAGACTTGTTTTAAGTCAATACTTTGTAAAAAGTACTTGTTCTATTGGCAGATTATTTCACTAATAAGACATTTTCTAATGTTGTAAGTTAATTTATCTGGTATTTTCACCAATATTAAGGAATTATTTACTAAAACCAAGCCTCTATATCTTATTTCAAGTGTATTAAAACATTTGAACCAGAAACTAGACAACAATGGTAAGAGTTTGTTATTATAGTGTAAATTGATCTCACTGCAGCCCTAATTACTATTTTATTTTCTGAGTCAGCCATAAGGATCTTAGAGCAGGACTGTGTGCTTCAGGTCTGCTGCTGGTTTGTGCTGCATGTGTTGCACCTCCTGACCCGCTTCCCAGTGGCTGTGACGATCCCGCGTGCGCCTGCAGTCAGCCCCCGCCCTCACTGTCTGTAGAAACCGTCTCTAGGAGGTAATTCAGCTGTTGAAGTTAAAAGTTTGGTAAAAACTGCAGAGTTCCACTGTGAAACGCTGAATAACGACAGACTGCAGTGAACTGTAGAGGCAGAGCTGTAAAAATCAACATTGTTCTCGTTTTCGGCATATTTACTGACTTCTTCTGTGATACACGGTATATTAAAAATAATAATAATAATCCTTCTGACTATTCTAACTTAAATGTTTATAAAACTTTGGATTTTTAGACAGAAATAAAGATCCAGTCCTGTTAGTTAAAGCTCACAACTGTTGTCTTTTACCACAGTGATCAATAAATGAAAGTGTTTTAAAAGTCCTGGGTGTGACTGGAGTTTTTATTCAGCTTTTTATCTAAAGTACCTGCAGCTTATCAGTCGATTTCATAAAATGACATTCAGTCACCTGTGGATTTTGAAGAGTGGGACGATCATTGTGTCTAAAATGTAGGATTTGCTACACACTAAAGCTGCACTTGGGTACCAGTTATTTTCTTTATTTTTCACTCATCTTTTCCCCGTTGTTTTGCAGCAGTTTGCAGCACCCCGTTTTACTTTCTGGCAGCTTTCAGATCAACCTCAGCCGCCCTTTCTTTATCTTAAACACCAAAACAAGCGCCACGTCTTCACCCCATCCTCCCGTCCATCGTTTTCTTTCCCGTTTGGTTCATTTTCTCCCCGTGCGCACACTCCTCCCAGATTTTTCTCTCCACGGTCCTGAGTTTGTCCCCTGGTTATAATGGTGCAGATTACAGGAGGCGGAGAGGCACCGCAGCTCCGCCGTGGAGGGATCCAGGCGCTTCAAGCTGGACTTTGCCAACAAGGCGGACAGCCTGCAGCGGCAGATCGAGCTCAGAGAGAAGCAGCTGTAAGCAAACCTCCGTCTCAGATTGTTAGACCTTCATCACAGATCACTCACCGCTAATATTCCACTAATTTGAGTTTATTTTAAAACTCCCACCAAGCAGATTGGTTCCCCCTTTAAATCAAACAGTGGATGAGTTTAAAAATTCCATTGTTGAGTTTGTTTCCCCTCTTTTGTCTGTGATTGTTTCGGACGTTCAGGCAGCAGCTGGAGACGGACCTGAAGATCGAGCGCGAGTGGAGACAGACGTTGCAGAACGACCTGGACAGAGAGAGGGACATGGTGTCCCAGCTCAGCACCGAGGCCCTGCAGATCAACGGCCTGAAGAAGGTCAGGAGAAACTAAACGCCTCGTGGCTTTTCACTGGTCGTCATGGTAACCGCAAAGCACAAGGCTCAGACAGGTGCTTGAAAATGCTTGAATTTCAGGTGTTTTCAAGGTTTGGAAAGGTCCTGATTTCTGAATGAAGTTTTTAACTCTTTCATGCCTGGATTATGATCTTTTATGTCAGGATTTATTTATTTTTTTCCAAAAGTGTTTTTGAGTTTCTTAAGGCATAAAAAAAAAGTGGGAAAAAATGTTGTAAAATAAATTTCTAGGATTTTTTTCTTTAGGTGATCAGTTGTAATTTTTTCCAAATACAAAGTTATTTGGAAAATACATCAGTAATATTGGTCTTTAGGGGATCGTTGGTGTCACAATATTGTTTTACCGTAACAGTAGAAGGAGGGACTGGATATTCCTGAGTTGCTTTTTCGTCTGTCGGCCATATTGGATTTAATTAAATTTTTTTAAAATTTGTAAAATGTTGTTTACAGTTAAAACCAGATATTTTCAAACACCTAATAAAAAGACTCGGACATAATTTTTCTCGCTGTTTGACGTTAAATCAGTCTAAACTTTTTTTGTTTTAGGTCAGTTAGAATCACCAAAATTATTTCTATCTGCTAAATGTCACTGTAACTTTAGTTGTATATTACATTTAAACCTTTAATTTAAGCAGGAAGGTCATTTATCTCGACACAGTTTGTTTGGATTGTCTCAGTGTAATGAATATGTATTATTTCCAATGACAGAGTTATTGATCTGTGTAAATAAATATTGGTTGTCATGTTTCATACACTAAAATAAATTATTGAAATTGTTTTGTTTTTTGTCAAATTAGTGTATAAAGTGTGTGAGAGATATTTCAAAACATACAATTTTGTTATATTTTAGTTTTGATCAGTTCTGCTCAGTTTCCTTGTAACAAAAAAATAAATAAACGTACATCATGATGATGCCATCACCATGTTTTCCCTAAGCAATGGAGTATTCAGAGTGTTTCACTTGTAATCCAGCAGCTTTACTGAATCTATCATTTCTTTTAAATATCTTCTGGCTTGTAGCAGCTTGTATGCTGAGTTTTGATCAGATCTTTCATTTTTCTTGTGTTTTCCAGGAGTTCCACCGCCTCCAGAAAGAAAACATTCAGCTGAAAACCATCTGTGAGGACCAAGAGAAGGCTCTGGAGGAGCTGGGCTCCAAACTTAGCGAGTACGTAAACGCTCATAAACCACCTAAACCTGATGAGTTATTATCAGTTAAACCTGATAATAACTCATCAGGTTTAACTCATCAGACTTAAACCTGATGAGTTATTAGTTTATCCAAAGACAACATAACCCTCCTGTTACGTCAACGTTTGGTTCTGACTAAATGTTTTGAGTCTCATCCTCAGTTTTTAATTTATTTTTGTCCATCAGGTCCAAACTGAAGATTGAGGACATCAAAGAAGCAAACAAGGCCCTGCAGGTGAAATCAAACCTTTGTAGCCAGTTTTAGCGACATTTTAAATTTAAAATGCTAAAGTAAAAAAAAAAGTTACTTCAGTAATTCAGTTCAAAAGATAAAACTTTTAATGTACAGAATCATTTTTTTCAAAAGGACATATTGAGAACATTTCTAATTTTGATTAATTTGGGTTTACAGCTCCTGAAAATGAAAGATTCAGTTTGTCAGAAAACCAGCCCAGCCCGTTACCTAGCAACCCAAACTAAGCCCAGCCCGTTACCTAGCAACCCAAACTAAGCCCAGCCCGTTACTTAGCAACCCAAGCTGAACTCCAGCAGTTTGGCTAGCTGGTTTTATCTCTTTATCTCTGCTGGGAAACACTTATAACAAGTGAAAAATGTGTTATAGGTGAAACAATCTCCCAGTTGAACTAGTACTACTTTTTAGTCAATATTAAGGAGTTATTTACTTTAAATACGCTCCTATGTCTTGCTGAAAAGTTACTTGAATGTTAGTTTTCTTATTGTAAGTGTGCTAAGATATTTCCACTACCAGACCAGAAATACTTGATAAGATTTTGTGTTTTTAGAGTTTACTAGAAATAAAGTTTTTTCAATTGACTGCTGGTGATTCAGATGGGAACTCTTAATGAAATAACTCCTGACTCGCTATAATTTAATTTCTTTTGAGAAGAGAATTAGCCTAAAGAATAAAAACGTTGAAATTAATCCTTTAACTCTTCAGGTCTGGAACATGTGAAATAATGTAATTTAAACAAAACCTTTTAGGGGAAAATGACTGTAAACTTGTCATGTGAACAGTTGGAACATCTAGAGGTTTTTCCACATTTTGTTTCATTTCTCCAGTATATTCTTTAACATATGTTAGTGTTTCTGTAACTTGTGAAGTGATCAGACTGGTGTTTGTTTTCAGGGCGGTCAGGTGTGGCTGAAGGATAAAGACGCGACTCACTGCAAGCTGTGTGAGAAGGAGTTTTCCATTTCAAGACGAAAAGTCAGTAAATCTGTTCCAGCCCTTTTACTTTTAGGCTGCGTTCACACTGCAGACTGAAGTGAACCAATTCCGAGTTTTGTGCCTTAATGCGACCCGTATCTGATCTTTTCAACAAATGCGAACCACATCACTTGGCTATCCGATATTTATGAATCTGAACGTCCAGGTCGCGTTCATCCGACCTGACCATCACTGACACTGACGTTACCATATTACACTGGACTCCAAACTTAGCAATGTTTTTCACATGTATAAATCGGCTGATTTTTGCACGTGAAGCCGATCTTATCCACCGATGTTATCAACTTCTGTAAAAGTCTAAAAATCAACCACTGTGCTTTTCTTTTCTTTTTGTCAGGGCTGCACATTTACAGTTAACGATAGTCACCAATTCAGCAACTTTCTTGGTATATTGAGCAACATTTCAGACAAAAAAAATGGTATTGGCCAAAATCGGAATCGCTAAATTAGGCTTTTTAAAAGATCGGTAATCGGCGATCGGCCAGAAAACTGCAATCGGTGCGTCCCTGGTTTGCAGTTCACACTGGCGATTGCATATAATTGTAAGTGTGAACGACCAAGTCCCAAATAAAATATTTCACAAAAAAACTTATTTGTGTCACTCCAGGCTGCAGTGTGAACGTAGCTTTAGCCTCTAAAGTTTAAATCCCTGGGCTTTGAGGCTGAAGCTGAACGTCTGTTTGCAGCACCACTGCAGGAACTGCGGGGAGATTTTCTGCAACAGCTGCTCCGACAACGAGCTTCCTCTGCCTGCGTCTCCCAAGCCGGTGAGAGTGTGTGACACCTGCCACGCTCTCCTCCTCCAGAGATGTTCCTCCACTACCACATGAGGCCAGACTCCACTGCCAGGACAGAAAGGCTCTTCACCAGGCCGCCTGTCGCCTACAAGTTGCTGCTAAAGCTGGACCACATCCACAAATCCTCATCATATGTACAGTTTTTGTATTTTCTGTCAAGTTTGGCAGCATCTGCATGAACCTTTCGTGTCTTTTTTTTTATTATTACAATTCCTCAACAAAAGTGCAACTGGACAACGAGGAAGTTGTTACTGATCTATTTCTGACTAATACATCCTAAAAGCTTTGATTTGTAGCAAAGAAGATGCAACCTATGGGGTCAAAGTTCAAGGCGGTGAAGAGTTTTAAAAAAGAAACCCTATTTTGAAGACTAAAGGAGAGTAATGTATGGAGTGGAACAGCCAAGCTGTTTCAGAAAGTCTGGATATGAAAGAAGAAACAACCTGAAAAAGAACTGAAAGTGAAGCTGCACTGACTGGTTCTGCCTAACTGGGTTTCTGAACCAAACCCAGTTGTTCTCACTACTCCATTGTTCTATTGCACGCGACAAACTTGAAACCTAAACTGACGAGATTAGACAGAAGACACAGCGCTTGACGGACATGTGCCTTTTGTTGTTGTTGAAGTACAAACTCTGGTTTGTGAAGAACCTCTTAAAGAAATGTTTACAAACTGTTCAAGCCTCAGTATGTAACTTTTATTTTAAACAGTGCATATTTGTTAAAATTATCATTAAGTCGTGAAATGGGTAGACAGAAGATCTGTGAAAATTTCCTCTGCTCCCAGTTCTCCCAGTGCAGAAATGCATCACCAATTAGAGCCAAGAGGAGGGTCTTAGCGCTGTCAATCACTCTTGTACTCACCCCCTACTGCTTGCTCTTTGCTAAGCTACAGCTGGTTCACCAATGCTAAAGCTACCAATGAATAAACGGATTTTCTGGAACCATAAGTTGATCCTCTGACATTAGCACCTTTAGCAGCAGGTTCTTGAGGTTGATTGACAGCGCTAAGACACGCCTCCTGGCTCTGATTGGTTATCACTATAATAGTAACACAGAGAGGAGGTGGAGAAACCTGATAGTCAAGACATGGTGACAGTTTTAATAAATATGTAAATATATTTCTGTAAAAGTTACACACCGCAGGTTGAATTTAGATCCAAATTCTAGCCTACAGAGAAATACTGACTGTAGATATTTTTACAATAATTATCTGTGCTGTAAAAACAGGTTATGTTGATTTAATTTAGCTAAAGTTAAGAGGATAAACTTGATCATGTTGAGGCAGAAACACTTTTCTAATAGTGCCATTTGAACCAGTGTTAACACAGTCGGCACCACCATCTGTTTCTCATGTTGCTAATATCAACTCCAATCTGTTGCAAAGATAAATGCTCTTAAATATCTCAAAGTAGCAACACTAGCCAGGTAATGAAAGAGATTAAAGCCACACTAACGCAGCGGATCCTCGTCAAAGAAGAGCGACAAGCAGTTTGTGAACCACTAACGACACACACAGGTATTTGCCAATCATGTAGTTTATTAAATGTTCTTTTTGTGAATTATGCACATTGATGTCTGACCAATCCCTGTTAACTTGAAGTCAGCTGTTAAAGTTCAGTGCTGCTCCATGGTTTACAAGGAACTTTTGTTTTTATTTTTACCACTTGTTGGTAACGCAGTTTGAGGCCAACAGTTCATGCTAGGAATATTTCAACTGCCTGAGGAAAGATGTTTGTTTTTGACCTCATAAAGTTTTTTAAAAAGTGTGTTTTTGTCTTCTGTTTATATTACTCCTTTTTAATCTCAGCTTTGGACAGACTGAGCTTTATACTCAGTTATCTGCCTTTACATTTAGTCCAAAAACTACAAATTACACCAAGTTAGTTAAAATGGAATAAATGGTTATTAAGTTTGATTGTAATATTGCTCATTACAATCAAACATAATAAAATATTAAATAATAAAGACATCTGACTGTTTAAGTATGACAAGGTTTTCTAGATAAACTATGAAAGTCTGGAATTTGCATTTAATCTTTTTCCCTTTCTGGATAAATATGGAAAAAAGTTTAACATTTTATTTGCTGACATAAAAATATTTACAAAAAAACCCCCATTGTGCTTCATTAATGTTTTAGTATAATTTATCAACATTTGTACCTCTATCGTATGTCTAAGTTACTCAGAACACAAAGCAAAACAAAAAATAATTTCACATTCTAACTTTTTTTTTAACTGGCTTTAGTTTAGATAAAGCAAGCAAAGCCATAAAATTGAGATTTTCAATTTCAGAAACAGATTAACTTGTTTTTACTCCAGCTTAGTGAAAAATTATAGGCAACTAAATTCCATCATTAAACAAAGAAATGATGTGAAAACCAGACCTGTTGACTAATGATATGAAGTGTGAAATACTTTGTTTTTAGGCTAAATTTGTCAGGTTTTAGTGGTACAGACTGAAAAAATATGATAAAAGTTGTTCTATGTCAATAAAAAGCAGCTCTAACAATAAACTTGGAAATAAATGAAGAAAAAACTTCACACATATTTAATGTTTTTCACTGTTATTTTAATAAATTTTTTTTGTTTTTTTTCACATTAAGTTCATATCTCCAGGGCATTAATTTTTAAAATGCATGTTAATTCAATTTATAATTAAGAGAAATTAGATCTTTCACCTAAAAATCCTCTTTATCTGACAGAAATGTTGGAAAGTTCATTTGTGCTTTCACTTTGTGAACACTAGATGGCGCATTTGTTCTGACATTAGCAACAGTCAAACTTTACTTCAGGTCACATTAACATTGTAATTTGTTTCTAACCCTAAATCAGCTAACTGATGTATTTTATTAGATCTGTTTTTATAAAAGAGCATCTAAAAGTTGTGCACAGTTTGGCGTAGACTTATATTCAGCCCCTAAGCAGATCTAAATGTGCTTGCCACACTTTTCATATTTTCATTAATGAATTAAATAAAGGACTTGATTCATAATTCGTTGAAAATGCCTAGAAAAGTGAAGTTTTCATAATTTTCTGTATCTGTAAAAAAATAAAATAAAACTAAGAATGAAAAAAAGTTAATATTTATAAACTTTGTTTTGATTCTGTTTTCTTTAAGATAAAAATAAGTCCAATTAATGAAAAATAAAGAACTTTTTTCTGGAAGGAGAGATTTTAATTGGGGTTGTGTTAGGGTTGAAATAGGGTTGAATTGGGGTTGTTTTAGGGTTGAATTGGGGTTGTGTTGGGGTTGAATTGGGGTTGTGTTGGGGTTGAATTGGGGTTGTTTTAGGGTTGAATTGGGGTTGTGTTAGGGTTGAATTGGGGTTGTGTTAGGGTTGAATTGGGGTTGTGTTGGGGTTGAATTGGGGTTGTGTTGGGGTTGAATTGGGGTTGTTTTAGGGTTGAA